>UYWX01020608.1:0-14600 GCA_900622495.1 Hydatigera taeniaeformis | reverse complement strand
AGGGTGGTTTTTTTCATAGCCTTCCGTTCAGATGTGTAACTATAGTTAAAGGTAAAGTCGCGCAAGTTCACATTGCGCAAATGGCAAATATTGCGTTGTTAAGAGGTCATCATCGTAGTTGTCGACGCTTCCACCACACACACGCACGGACAATCTTCTAGTACCATTTTCATGAGCCACTCAGAGTCGAGTAGCTGCATCAGATTGGCGAATCACATACTAGTTTCTCTCTACTTCCGTAACTCAAACACTGATGAGGCCATTTGGACAGCAGAGAAGTCTCATGCTGCAGGATCCGAATGATTTATCGAGTTTGTGGTCCTCCACCCAATAATACTTCTTGTTGTGCACAATCAACGTCTCAAGAGTCCACCAACATCCAGCGAAATCTCACCCCCGAAATCTCCGAAGTTGAGGTTGAGTCAACCGAGGCAGCACAAGTTAATCCTGTCGGAGCAGTCGGTAGGAAACGGTATGAGAATTTGCGGTCACAGTTAAGCTATATTGAAACGACGGAAGATCCCTTCGAAGAAATCGTTATCCGTGCTGAAACCTATTTTCCTAGCTTAACAAACATCGTGAAGGATCAGTCAAGTAGCTACATTGTGGAACAGACCAATTACGAGTCTTTACACCCACCTTCTGTGCAGCATCCGATTCCACAATCCAGACAACGGATCTCATCTATTAATTCGGCTGTTCGCCCAAATCCTTTCAACACATCCAGTTCAAACAGCAAACGTAGAGGGGAGGAGGAACTAGATCGGCGAATTATGATGTATTCTCGCGCAAACCGTAATCCACACACCTACTACGCACACAATTTTCACGATAACTCGCATCAAATGACCTCTTCAGTTCACCAAGTCATGCATCATGGCAGCTACTATGCTCAACAACCTCTGATCAAGAACTTCCAATCTCCGTGCACGTCGGAATCAGACGTAGATGAAAGAACAACCTATGACTATCGTGACTTCCAGGCAGCGCGTCAAAAATTCGAGCAGCATAAATCGTTAAGTCAGACTGTCGCACCCACCCCAAGAAATCACCTTCGACGCCTTGATGTTCGACAGCAACATTCAGTCATTGGCACAGTCACGTCTAGTCGACCAAATGAGGGTGGTATCAGTGTTGAGGGAGCAGGACACAACTGTCAAATAAAGACATCCAACGCTCCTCATCTTCCGCCCCTCCAGACCCCTATCAATCGCCCACCTTCGCTGAGTCAAGAGAGTTGTGCTCTTGCTAGACGTGAATTGCATAATTCCTTTTCAAGAATATGTGGCTGCGGTCAAGGATCTGGTTGTGGGGTCCTTCCCGACAAGCCAATTCATCAAGACCAAAGCAGCCAACGAGAAGCTATCAAGAAGTACCTCGTCTCTGAGGAGATCGGACCGGGAGGGGTCAAAAGTGTATTTAGCTTTCCAGATGGCATGGAGCCAAGTGATCTAACACTTCTGCGTGCTGCAATCTCAGCTAATCAGCCCAAAGACGCCTTCGTACCGGAGGAGAACGACGATTTGGAAGAACAGCTAAACCGCCAACTAGAAAAAGCTTGTGTTGACACGAGAGGTCTACAGTCGGTGTCAACTCCAGCGCCGCAGCGGTCACAACCACAGACGTCAATGCCGATTCAACACATTCAGAGTGTCAGCCACGGTTCAAGCGCTAATCCGATTCGGGGCAGCGGTGGTGAAGATTTGATGCACATGGTGGTCCAGCATCACCATTACCCGCGCTCCAACATTCCTAAAGCAGATGATCGAGACACACAAGAAGTCTTGCCGAAGAGCAGGAATGGAAACCCTCTCGATACACTGATGTACAACGGAATCAGCAACGACTTTGTTGGACCTAATAGTCCGAGCCACATGCAAATTACTTCTGGCTATTCTATGTGCCACCGCCATCAATGTCAGCCACAACTCAATGCTGCTACTGCCGCTACCACTAACAACAATAGCTGGCACATCCCTCCGACGCATCAGCAGCAGAGAATGCAAGGAAACTACCAACCCCATACTGTTTACAATTCAGTGAAGTTTGACTCAATGTCAACGGGAGCGGGTCGAGGTCAAACCCAACCGACGCATTTCACCACAGATAATCGATTCATTATGGGATGAACTTTAACGGAATCAAGACAAGCGACCATTCCATTCGCCTCCATTTATTTACTATCATTGATATTGTTTGTCACTCGCGACTGGTTTACTACTGTTTCATTATATACATATACGAACATATACTTGTATATGCAGACGGAAACCTTCAATGTTGCAGCAAGATTGTCATTAAAATTATTCCAAGTAAAGCAACACATCATTTTTCGTGACTAGTTAAAGACGACATAGCATCCTCAGCGCAAAGCTATCTTACCAAATTACCCCTATTTCTTTGAATATTTTGGCAGCATGTAGTAACGAAGAAGCAAAATTCCTACAGACCAGTCAAGACAAGGGTACCGACCATACAGTAAGTATTAGGGGAATTGTGAGACTGCTAAACTTCGATTGTGTTTTTTTGAGCCAAAGAGTACTGATTTAAACCTGTCCAAAGAGTTCCATTGCAATTAATGTCTGACCCGAAATCAGCTGTGAAATTATAGAGAAACTTGTCACACATATCGGGTTTAAAATATTCCTGCAAATTAATGATGGAAACTCCATTATAACTCTGCGCTTGAAGAGTGTGGGCATCCTTCTGGTACGATAGTAGTGGCTCTTTTACTCTCTTCATGTTCCCCATCCAAAATTGCAACAGTCCAGAATGCCTAATGAAACCTCTTAAAGCAGACCGTCGCATGAAAACTTTTGAAAAAGGGGTCTAGAGTACAGCCAAGGCAAAAGTACAGAACATAATCATGTACGTAGCATTTTAAGCCTTCTCCAAATCACAGACAAAAGCGAAAGAGAACATGGGCAGATGTTTCCAATAAAACATCATCAGAACAAGCAAGACGATACATTCCAAATGAGAGGCACAATCAACAGTTTACTCTCATCCCAGTAATGACATGTGCCTGTAGATTCCAGTCTCCTTTACGTGTTAGTAGTACGTATTATGGCGACTTATGACAGCATATGGGATTTGGAATGCTGCAACATCGCGAAAATGACTATAAGACAGGTGCATCATTTTGCCAAGACCATGGTGATTGGTCAATTACAAGGTAATTGAACTGCATCTTAATAGAGTATTGTGTGGAATGTTATTGGCTTCGTCCGAAACTTGTTGACTAATTTGTGCGTTGAAAGCAAATCTTCCCTTGCACTACCACGACTTGAGGACTGTTCAAGTCTGCAACCTTCTTTTAAAAAATGTGCTTTGTAATAAATTGTGCATGTGATTTTTTGAACAACCGGAGGCCATTTTGCATTTGCTCCGCTCTTATTTACGTTGGTCCGAAGGCCAGCCCACGTGTACAGAGGCCAGAAAAATTCTAAAGCGACCGCCAAACGTCAGATAGTCACATAAACAAAGCATTACACTGTCCCCTTGTCTTCTGAGCAACGTCCTCGGCGCTCCCCTTTGGTACTCCTCCCACGCCAGACACAACAACATATTCAGTACTGCAAGCAAGCACCCACAAGCCAACCGCGCCAGTCGACAGACAACACGAGACCGAGGAATCGTACCCAATGTCCTCGGCAGCTTCAACTGGATTTCGAGTCACGTTCGATCGGACAACCAGATTCGGGGCTGCATACATCTGTTGACCATCAATTGCTTCCGGAAATAGACAGTGGAACTCTGGCCTAAAACATACATTTTACAGGGAAGACAGGACAAGCCACTGTCTCGTAGGTAAAGAGAACCGTGTTGTCATTTCCGACACCTAAACACGGATTTTGTGTGGGAAATTCCGACACGAAACATTTTCAGATAGTTCACGGCAGTGTCGCTTCACTTGTTAATAGCTTGTCTGTGAAACACGGGAAAAAGGCGAAACCGAATGCATATGTCAGTCTCAACCCTTCCGTTGCGAGGGATCCAACGATTCTCCGTCACCAAGGTAAATGCGCCCCTCCACACCGTAGGTACATGCAAAAAACGGTATATGCTAGGATAGAAGTTGTTGAAATATCGAGTTTGCTTTCCGCTGCCGCCAGTGTAGGGCCCCGAGACTTCCCACCGAGTGGAAGGAGGCAGTAATTGAGGTTGGATACAGCTACTCCGAAGAGAACAGAGCAAATGTGCCTGAGCATGGCCCAAAGGCCAACCCACGAGTAAAGGGCTAGAAAAACCCTCAAGTGACCACCGAACGTCAGGTAGTCACATAAACAAAGGTTTATGCCAACTAAGTCCGAATCCCATCTCTCCTCTTTTTTTCTACAAAATGGGAAGTTTCTTGACTTTACGCATTCTGACAGCCAATACATCTTAAAAGAACTGTTGGGTTGTACTGATAAGTAAGACGTACAGATTTTCTGAAAAATACGGTATTAGTTCACTTAGTAAAAATGTTTTAAATTTTCTGGATAGACCTTACATGTTCTTATTTCTCTTAGTTTAAAAGTATGTATTGTATTTTGACGATTTGTTTTAGTGATTTGAACACCGGTAAGGCGGAAGTTGCGGGCATAGTGAATTCGGCTATCAGTTGCTCTTTGCGGTGTTTGCGGTGAGATGGGTGAGAGGGGTATTTACTACTCGGATAAGTACTATGATGATGTTTATGAGTACAGGTGTGTTGCCGTTTCCTTTTTCAGGTTCATTTGTTGATTCATACCCCAACCATTTTGCGCTCAGTAGGGTATTTCAACTTTTGTATTATTTTAATCCTCATGGCTCACTGTACACCTGAGCAATTTTATTTCATAACTTTGGATTGTTTCATTAATAGGCATGTTCACTTGCCGAAGGAGTTGGTTAGCAGAGTTCCAAAACATCGGTTAATGACCGAGCGAGAGTGGCGCGCGCTTGGGATCCAGCAGTCCGTTGGTTGGGTTCACTATATGATTCACGAACCGGAACCTCATGTTATTCTCTTTCGACGTCCTCGTACAGACGTTCCACCAACTGAGAACGTGCATTCGGAACCTAAGTCTCAACACGCATAAAGTTGGTCTCTATTAATGTTTAAGCTGGATAAATTTTTACTAAAGGATTCCTTTCTTTTTTGAAGAGATGGTGGGGGTCGTGATATTTTCCCTTTCGCTTTGGTGACTTGTGATCTTGCCTGCTGCTGAGGGCGATTTATACTCGTTGGGTAGTATTCTTGACACTTCCGAGGTGTTGGTGTGTTTCTTCCTCTTTTCTCATTAAGGCATTGACAGCGGTCTTTATGGGCTGTTCTTTATGGAGTAGTTGGTCTTGGATTTTTCTCATAGCGTCATTCGGCTGTTTGGGGTACGTGAGCAACGTCAAAGCGATGATTGGTCCTTGATTATCCGGTCGGGACTCTTCAATCATTGGGTCGATGGTTAGCTCGCTCGATATTGATGCCGCGAGTTCATGTTACTTTGTGTTGGCTCGCGGCGGCTAGTTGGTTCTGGAGACGATACACCATGAGTTGGCTTAAATCCGGCGACGGCCGCATTTGACTTTCTCGGATAGTTTATGCACAAGCATACTGTACGGTACTGCTCGGACTGTTGATGATTATCTCATGGCTGGACGGCTTCGGCGTAAGATGAGTTACTAATGTTTATGTAGTTATGCATGAGCAATTTGTTGGTTATGTGGAAAGGAAAAACTGGGTTCTGGAAATGCTTCCTTTTTGAGTCAGTTGTTTCTTCAAAGGGATTCTCGTTTTTGTAAAACCACAAGCCAATACTGTCAATCGTCAAATTGATACTTTAACAGTTCTCGTGGATGCTCACTAACTTCCAGCGTGCTGACGCCAAGGGCATATCGAACTAAGATATTCTGACGAGCATGATAGTTGTTAAGTTCCCTTGCTTATTAAAAATTTGTAATTTCCTCGACTTTTGAGTGTCTGCTTAGTTTTACGAATAAAGCTGTAGATGATAGTCCTAGCGTTTTCTAAGGTATGTGCAAATTACTGGTGTTGTCGAGTGTCTGAGTGGCACTAACACCTGCCTACGTTTTTCCTCAAAAGTTCATTTTGGTAGTTTTGTGTCTAGTAAATAAATTGTTAGTAATCCAACAGGGCAATCAAAATAGTTCATGAGAAGTATACCTTTCTGAGACCATCAGCTCGAGGACCACACGTCTTGTCGGTCACAGATTGCAAAAGTAATTTATTCTTGTGTATGCGGCCTCTTGCTCATAGCCTGATGGCGTTTTCATAAGTTGTACCCGTCATCAACATTCGGTTTCTATTGACCAGACTCTAGATGTCTGCTGCAGACGTTGCAGTGATTGGAGTGTTATGGATAAGTGAATCGGGTAATCAAGCAGCATTAGCTGAACAACAACAAAATCACTGTTAGACCGACATTAGGCATTTAAACCAGTCTTTTGTGCACATAACTGTACTCGACTGAGTGGTAGAACATACGAACGTAGTTTGATGATCGAGTGTCACTATTCTGAGAGGCGTTAAGGCTTACCAACCAGAGGTGATTTCTGCACCCCATAGAGCTTCACTTCATTACGATGGCGAGGATGTGACATCACAGACAAGACGAGTTTGTGGATCATCTCGTCAAATTTCAAAGGACCCCTCTTAAAATACAATCATTGAATGATGAAATCTTCTTTCCATCATAATGTTAAATACAAAAAGGGCATCCAATGAGGAAGGATGTCCCTGAAACCTCAACTCCGCTCCTACTTTTATCGTAACACATTCGGTAGCAAAGTTTTAAAGGTGATTCTCCGTTGCAGACCAAATATCGTCCCGTATTCATGAATATTCACTACTCAAAGCTAAGTAGTGTAGTTCGCTTTGACGCACTAGCAATTAACATCACTGATCCATTTGTGACATATTGTAGTAGAACCAGCTGCCGAAAAATTGAAAGCAACATATCATTAACCGCACTTTGAGTTAACTTACAGAGATTTGGTAGCTATATATATGTGCCACTAGTGGAAAGGTGTTAAAGTAGCTTTGGCATTGACTGCTGACTTCAATCAATTAGTAGCATTGAAACGGTGTAATGACATTTCATCCCAGTAAATCAGTAAGTTAACAATATTCGGCAAAACTAACCGTTTAATCATAAGCATTAGGGAGATTTCAAACTTCCGGAATTTTGCGTAAAATAACACCTTTTGAATTCCTAATCGGTCGCAGTGTAATGGTGGTTAAAAAGCAGTGCTAATTGCAATCGTAACTGTCCAGCATTAGGTTGGAGGGACACTTCTGCTCACTTCTATGAGGCGGCATATTTCGCACCATCCTAAACCAATATTAATGCAGAAGCCCGATGCCATGCACATACATGCACTTAGAATATACTATCACATTCTCAACTCTGCCGTAGGGAAACCTTTTCTTCCATGTTCGATTACATTATTAATGTTAAGGAGAAAACGACATCGATTCAGCAACACTTGTGCTCTGCAAATCTGCACCACGGATCTCAAGTAAAAGACCCCTCCATCCCTTCAATCTTCGCCTCCAAGGTGGGGGCGTCAGAGGATAGTAACACCATATCGCAGCTATGGGCATTGGCGATTAAACGGCTTTAACCACCCACCAAAAAAAAAAAGGATTACCATGTCATAGTAACATAAAATAAGGAATTCTTTTGAAAGTGTACAAGTGTGATGTTGTTTGTTTGACTTTGTATTTTGATCACTGCAACCTCTGTGGCCTCTGGAGTGTGTCGAAATACCCGATCGCCATTGCTTGATACACATTTCGCCAATGTACTTTGTATTTTCTTAACTATAGTAGTCGCAGGATGCTACAATCGTTGCAATTAATAGCGAATCCAACTTTTGAACGACATCTATTCAATTTATATCCTTTGTGGCCTACTTTGATGGTGCTATGGAAGTGCAGACTGCTATGGGAAGGCTGAGAGAATTGCTTGCTTTTGGCGTCGATTCCCTCTTTATATTCCTTAAGGAGGCAACATCTGCTTGGCTCCCGACTTACACACATTGCAGCGCCACTTGTGTCGGCAATGCGAAAATGCACGCAGCACTGCTCACAAGCGAATGTACCAAATCTCGTAGTCTATTTCACAAATCTATTTTCTGACCAGAACTGTAACATCCAGTCATGGGTAAACATGACGGTTAGGAGGAGTCCTAATTTCGAAATTCCGTTCTCAAGCTAGACCAAATCTCAGGTTAAGTTACAGCTTATGAGGGGGCTCAGGGTCATTAAGGTCAATCTGGCCCTCAGAGCCGCATCAGTATTGCTGATTGGCTAATCCGGTGTGTGGGGGCCTCCCTTCACCATTGATTATGTTGTCTGACATGGAAAGTTTACTAAGGACACCACATATGCAGCTCAAAATACAAGAGTGACTATGCTCGGCTTTATCTGTTTCGGCTGTCGATGTGGCTTGCTTCAACTTAGGCAGCTATGTTGATAATACTTTTCGTATACGAATATCACTATAAATGGTGGGGACTTTGTAAACCAAATTGCTTCTACCGCGAGCTTGGATTTCCATTTCAGTCTATAGCTTCACTTCTACTCTGCTTGCTTAAGTACAAATGCAATGCTTTGTTTATGCGACTACCTGACGTTTGGCGGTCAATTTAGGATATATCTGGCCCTTGCACACGTGGGCTGGTCTTCGGGCCATCCTCAAACCCGATTGCCCTGTCGTCTTTGGAATGCGTGTATCTAGCTGCATTTACTGACTTGGTATACCGGTTAGGAAGTCTCAGGACTCTAAAAAAAGCATTCAGTCGTAGTTATTGTCTTTTAATATCCTAAAAAGGCTCAAACTTAAAAATTTGCTTTTCTAGAAGGGAATACATTCGCGGCCAATGCTAAATGCCTAATCGTCTACCATTTGCCATGGTTTTTGTAATCATTCAAGTCGATTAACCTTCTTGCTTCATAAATAGGTAACTGGGTGACTCTACAAAAGGCAGTACTAAAAGTGAACTTATAATTACTGGGTCTAAAATCATCAAAATACACTCTAAACTAATTCAACAAAATATTCATTGAAAGCCTTCTTGTAAACAATGTACGTAAGAAATAATTTATTTGTTGCTATTCAAATAAGTTTTACTGCAGCTTTAAATCTTTCTGCACATTAAACATTACTTTGTTTGTTTGTTCCTTCGTGACCTCATAAACTGAGGCCACTGAATTGTGGCAATGTGAAATGTGTATAAGTTTCTAACATAATGACGCACGGATTTGACTACATCCCATTACCTATCCAGAACTTTTTGCTTTCCAATACATGGTAAGATGGCTTTACATAAATATTGCTCGCAGTTCATTTGTACAGTCGAAGAAAACAAGGGACAATATCTGTTTGGTAAGTAATGCATCTTTGGACACTAGCACGATTTTAACAATTACAATGCTATCGGTTTTCTATCATATTTTCAGCACCCAACGCAAACATTGATTATATTACATCATTTTTTCTTCAAGTAACGATGTCTTAACTTTTCTTTGCATCAATCACTCTTTGCTTAATATTGTTTTACGGAAATAGATTTCGTTGCATAAAGTTGCGCTCTTGCCATTCCTCAACCTGCAGACGAGATGGAAATTTTGCCTGTCTAAAACCACCGTTTCTTTTAAAATTCATATCGTACCTTTTGTTTTAAATTTTATTTCCGTTTAATAATTCTAATTAACTTAGTTTTATTCTTTAACTAGAATGGACATTAATTCGACATTTCTTCCGACCCTAACTGCCATTCCAACCTCATTTGAAATGATTCGGCTCTTTTGTGCAGTTACTTTAACTTCTGTAGACGTTATCTTGTAGGTCATTGTTTCTGTTTTGCTTTAATATTTAAAGTCTAGTCTTAATAAAGCATGTTAGTATTTTTCTTAGAACCACATGCACCTATATTTCGGTTTAACCAACCAAATCCATCAGTAATAAAGAATAAAAGCGCCCTTAGATGGCCTTTTGAATCCTCTCAGAAACCTGCAAATCATCTTTTATTCAAAAAATCACAACACTTATGAATTAAACGCTTCCAGTTTGTGTTTTAGCATCGCTGGGTTTAATAGTCTTGTAAGCAGCTCTGCATGTACAACCTGCATCTGTTTGATTTCGAACTGCAAACTTGTTTCTTATATTTTAGAATTTTGAACGCGTACTTGTGCAAAATATTTTGTATGGCTTGCCACCAAGCGTATGCGAGTCAATACAGTCGATTCCGCGTTGGCATCTTGTAAGATTTGCACTGCCGCATGTGCTGCACTGTGCAGCAACAATGATTCGCCAGCGTCTGAAATCCACACCACCCATGGACACCAAAGGACGAGGAAAAACGCAACCGGTCATTTGCTCCCAGCGGCCACCTCTTCGATTCGATCAGGCCGAAACTAAACTCCTGTACACACTACAATGGCTCCTCCTTGATGCAGCCTCGGAATGTGCTGATAATGACCCAAATTTTAAAAGTAAGATGCATGGAGTGTGTTTATATTCTCGGCAGAAATATATTGGTACCTTTTAGTTGCTTAGATTGATTAGAGCAGGTAATCATTTACATCATCTTAAAGCTACACATAACGGCATAGACCTTGTATATTCGTCGCATGCACTTTGTTTTGTAAAGGTTTCGAAGCAACCTGTAAATACCTGCAGAAAATTACAATAAAGTTGGGAGCTTTTGTTATGGAAACTAGTGTGTAAAGTTGCGAAAATCATAAAAAATGAAGAATTGTATTTGTGGCAATAAGTTTTTGTCGCAAGGTACTCTTGAAACTGTGCTTAAATCTTTTGACTATTTTTATTGTGACGAATGACACTTTGGATTTTGAATTAAACGTATGATTTCTTAGGCTATAACCAATCGTTTTAGATGGAAAATTACTTTTCCAGTGCTTCGTTCAGTTCTGCGCAGCGGGATTTAATTAGCCAAATTTTGCTTTTCCTGTCCACTTGGCTGCCTTACGAATTACCCTCAGCTCTCTAAGACGCGAACACACGCAAGCACTGGGTTCTGCTCTCACCTCTCCTCCTCCCTATTCAGTGTAGCTCCCAGATGCGCAATTACAGGAATCCCATGCTCTGTTTTTTCCGCAAATATCTACTAAGATTTACCTTGTTTGTTTGTTTCCCATTCCCATTCTTTGGTAAAATGTCTGTTGAATTATGCAAAACTGTTTATAAACCTAACAAATTTTTGAAAAATTTGTTCAACCAGAAATGACGATTGACACATTTCAATTCCAATTAAGTCAACTCGCAACGGGAGCGCGCCTACCTCCACGATCTCGCCAGTTTGCAGCTCTTCATCTATTTGTTCGCACCTGTTCTGGAACGCCTTAAATGCGAAGATTTTGACACTTTGAAGCTGGAGTCTGGCCTCCGGTTGTGGGCTCCTCTAATACTTCACAGGCAGCCCTACGAAGGATCCTTCCCCGTGCCTGTTAAAATACCCTTGAGACAATATGATGAAGAGCTGAATGTGAACCCCCTGCGTAGTTACGTAGACCAGTTTGGTCCCCTTCCTCCCGTCTTCCAGCGTCCTGGTGAGGAGCTTGGCGAAGAGAACGAGTTTGGAGGATTGGAGACGGCGAGTCGTGCCAGTAGACTGGTACCTCACTCGATAGCACCCTTCTATCCCACTTCCCCAAATCTCAGGATTCCCAATGCCGAATCTTCAGATGAGGTAGTGCGCTTTCGTTCAATCAGTCCTGTTTAATCCCATCTTTATTGCTCACTTTCTGCAGTATGATTTGTAATACTGTTAGTTACAAAAGGATTCAAGTTAAATCGAATCAATTGTTCACGTCAACAGAGCCACTAAGCTACAACAATTATCCAAACTAAAACACATTACAAAAGTAATGTCGCTTTTATGTTCTCCGCTTCTTTACATAAGTAATGCATTTCAGCGTTATTTTTGCCACACTACCACATTAGAAGTACTTGCGTTAACTAACTGATTCCTCCGATAACCAACTCAAATGACTTGACTTTTGTTTTAGTTCTGCTCCAAGTTTCTCATTTTCATCATCACCAATGTACTCACATTCGTTACTATGTTCATTACCATGGAGCACTTCTCTCTAATTAGAAAGGCGGTCAATGGAAGGACAAGTGTGGGGTAAAGCGAAATCGCTCATTGGAGTTATTACAAAAAAGTCTAATAAATTTGCTTAACTTTCTAAGCCCTCCATTGAAAAAAGTACTAAACCAAATGAGGACAAACATTATGGACCAAACGGCAAACGGGTGCTGAGTAAGCAAATGGAAATGATGTCGAGGCTACTAGTTGTTTGCTTTAACAATGAAATGCAGCAGTACTATTGCAAGGCGTTGAAGTTCAGTTCTAGCACTTGACAAATTTAATCCATCCGCAGTAAATCTCGTACACTGGCGGCTATTCCACTATTTTAGCATAAACTACGGCCAGAGCTCTTTTGTGAAATACGAGTGCCGGTTGAGCTATTATGACTTTGGAAGCAAATTCGCGTCTCCTTGGTTAAGCCACATAATCTTACTTTTCTAATCATACCAATGAGCTCTATTTACGACAGCGTTATTGTGTCACGCAATCGTGAATTCTGTCTTTTTGACCTGTGCATACACAAAAAGTGGAAATAGGCAGGGCCAGGACCAGGACGAGGGAGTTAAGTTAGAAGCCTGGAGCACTGAAGCGTGCCTTGCATACAGGCGAAATACACCCGACCAATGGGTGGATAAACAAGTTCACGCAGAAGGAACGCGTAGTCAGTCACTTTGGCAGTTCCTTATCAATCTCCAGTTCATTACTGGCCTCTCTTTAAACCAGAATAGCCAAACATCCATAAACACCTTCACCCTACTCTCCTCCTTCCACCTATAACCTCAGGGCGAAACATGAATTTTAGTCTGCAAATAAGTTGTGCCTGTGTCGCGTTATTCACTTTGTGATATGAAATCAGATGGCTTTGGAACGGACTGTCATCAAACTGAGGGCGCTAAATATTTAGTTCCGCTGGTATTTGCTTAAGATAACCATTGCCAATTGCTCTTCGGTTTGGAATAGTGAATTTCGAAACGACTACATGTTGTAATCATCCACTGGTTTTTTGGCGAGTGTTGTGGATCCACTTTTGACCTCATTATGATTGTTGAGAACTAAAAGCAGTTTTATGAAACTGCTTTGAAAATGGCGCTCACAAACTCTCCGCCTACTGAAAGACATTAACAAAAGCTGATGCTGCAGCGTATTTAGCATTTACACAGAACATGCTAGTGAGTTAATTAAGTGTTCACTTGAATATAGGTATGATTACCACTGACAAAGTATGGATTTGTCTGTTTAAGGATTCAGCGTGGTACGACCGGCATTCTGTGCCAATCAATGCGAGTGCGATGAAGCACAGTCATAATCGTCCAGTGGTTCCAATGGCTCGTCTCAACGATATCTGTCCCGTTAGCCTGAAGGATACTGACTCCGAGGAGTCGGAGTCAAACTGTTCTGAGAGCTTTACGGCCGGTCGAAGCTATTTGGTGAGTACGGTATCGTACTTTAAGCTCATAAAAATCAATGTATTCTTAGCTTTGTAGAAGCCATAAGAGACGAGAGTGATGATGTTTCACACAATGTGACAGTTCTTTGGCTGTTGCTCCCCTTCCAGGAGCAGACACTAGAGGAGCAAATAGAGTCACTGACCCAGACAGTGCTGAAAGAAGCGATGGCGACAGATACTGTGTTGGCTAGTCATTGCGACTTGGCAGTGATGCGATGCCTCTTCTCGCCGGAATGGTCCGAGTCAGGTGCTGTCTGGGCTCTGCGCTACATGGAACGACGCCTCACACTGCTTCGTCATGACCGTCGGCGCGAAAGGGTCGAGGCGAGCGCCCATTTACGGTTCCAGCGCCTCCGTGCCACCCTCCCCGAGGCCTGCTTTGCCGCTGCCGACGCTGTCACTGGCCAAGCCGTCGATCTTCGAGTACTACGCAGCCTTTCCATGCCTCAACTCACACCTCAATATCAGCGTCCTTCCTATGAAGCCTCTAGCGTCACTGCTATGCCATCCAGCCAGCGCAACATCACCACCGGCCCATCTTCTGTGGTAACTACGACCAATGACATCGTTGATGATGGAAACGACGATGAACGATACA
This sequence comes from Hydatigera taeniaeformis, assembly GCA_900622495.1. Classification (NCBI taxonomy): domain Eukaryota; kingdom Metazoa; phylum Platyhelminthes; class Cestoda; order Cyclophyllidea; family Taeniidae; genus Hydatigera; species Hydatigera taeniaeformis. The sequence continues at coordinate 453 of UYWX01020608.1, read as the reverse complement.
GTGCGGAGGGTAAGAAGAATGAGTGAAGGTGGTAGTATCCAAAGGATCTTGCATTTACTGCTTCCATCTGAATATCAATGCGCCTTTTTTGCCAGTTCTAATCATCACAGTAAGTGTTAATGTTAAGTCTATACCGCTTAATCATGAAGCACATTGGTTTAGCTTCTTCTCTGAAACCCATAACGTTTCGGCTCCATACTAGATGATAAACATGGCTTTTGGAACTTCTTATAAATGTGTCCAACAATGGCATTTTCACCTCAGCCAATGGCAACCTTTTTTTAAATTTCTGCTAAAGCCAGAGCGCCACGCGAAATGCATCCAATAAGGCGTTGTTGATTCTCATTTTCCTTCAAGAGCTTATGCGTCGAAAAGAGGCCATAAAATGCGGAGCACTTGGAATTTCCATTTTTGTATCTTTCTTATTGCAAAAGTAAAGTATTCTTTTGCTAT
>UYWX01020607.1:17836-31920 GCA_900622495.1 Hydatigera taeniaeformis | reverse complement strand
TAGTTACCAATCTTTTCCTTCAACTGTGATGGTGTCATCACAGTTGACACGGCTTCACTAACTCTACCTTTTAATCTGGTCCTTTTTTTTTACTGATTTACAGTTTACTATCTCAAAGGTGGAAGTGCATGTATTCAGAGTAAGACATGACCCACCATAGCGTTGATATGCAAGGAATGCTGCTTATGCTTACTGAATGGCGAACTTCGATTACATTCGGCTTCCAATTCTCAAAGGATTTGCCAATGAACCTGAACTTTTGTAAATTTTACAGAGTTCTTCTATTCTGAAACGTGAGGATCTGGCCATATTGTACTTTTTGCGAACCTCCAACTGCTAGTTACCTTCTTTTTAGTCGTAACAACAATCAAATATGCAGCTCTGTTGTTTTTCGACCTTATTTCTCCTGAAAATTCAACGTATTAGTGATACGGTACATACATTGAAGATTATAGTTTTCCAAACTCCAAGATATGAGAGTGTTCTCACAACCCTTCTGGGCATTATTTCAAGGAGTTAAGTGATTAATTACTTCGCTAATAAACTTACTGGCTACCTTCTTGTATTTCCGGCAGGAACAAGAATGTCTATCTGTAATGCATTAATTGCTTAATTTTCTATTTAGAAGGAGGGGTCACTCTGGCCTCACTACTGTCCCTTTGTTGGGTGAGCTGACCTCTGGATCGTGCCATTGGGTCAAATTCCTTATGTGCGAGTAGCATGCATCCTTCCTCCTTCAGGAAGTCTCAAGGCTCCACGTATAACAGAGAGCCTGGTATTAATTTCGAACCCTTCCTCGCGCTATTTATATTGCAATGCTTGAAAATTACGAACATGCATTTTGAAGTTGCACAGAATTCTAGGGATTTATCATCTGCACAAAAATGTTTCGCTAATCCACACACCTCTGACTGCAGCTCATGTAAACCCTATGTGCCATTATCATCCGTTTCATTTCAAATGGTAGTTTCGAATAATCGTGGTGCAAATTCAAAACGAGAACTTCGATGTCACACAGTAACGCTGAGATCATCAAAAGTTTAATGTCAAAAGTTGGCGAATTTCGAAATCACTTAGTGCCTGAAAATTATTAAGGCATAAAGATTCGATTCGCCGATTATGCACACTTGGAAAAAAACTAAACTAATGATAGATTTAGCAACCTTTTAGCAGAAGTAAACGATTGAGAAGTTAAACTTCACTTTGCGCTAGGTGGATGGCAACAGAGTAGAATCATACTGGGACCAGAAGGTGGTGGAAAACTTCGCTGTCAAGACCCTCCTTGGTCGCAGCGATGTAAAGCGCATCTATTCCTGCCAGATTGGCGAGGCACTTGATGAGAGTGACGACGGCGGCATATTCGGTGGCGTCTGCTCCTTTGCATTGCCGTCGACCTACCTCTGTCACTGGATGGCACCGATGTAGCATCTGAACGGCTGCAGGTATCAGGTGGCGTGTAATCACTGGTGATCCTATGTCGAGATCTGATGTGATGTCGCACAGCTCGTGGACTAGGCTCACAGTGTCAGACGTGCTCAAGTAGATAGCTTTCAGTAGGGGTTTAACCAACGCTTCGGCACCTGCACCACAGGAAAGCAGTTTTAATGCGACTGAAAGCAACCGCCTTAAGGACGTCAAAATCCACGCAACTCATTTAAGGTGAGTAGTTAGAGTATTTTGTTTGGAAAGCGACTACTAAGTTGGCTGTTAAATGTTTGATGCCATTCTGATGATCACATGCACTGTTTAAGAGGACCTCGAATGATGTGGAAATCAATTATGCGTAAGTGACGCTTCACTTTCGGTATGTCATTTCAATTGCTCCCAAAAAGCATTGATCTCGAAGAATACGAACAATTCAGTTCAAATCAGTCACAGTGATCTGAAATTTGAAAATCTTGGTTTGAGTCCTTAATTAAAATAAAATTTCTACTGGGTTGCTGCAATTTGGGATTCGGGTCCTCACTAAACAATTTCAAATCTTAGTGATCTGTTAGTTGCTTTGAGAGTGCATAACGAGTTGCACGGGTCAGATTACCTAGTATACGCCGAGTCTCGTTAAGGCATTTGCGTGATAACTGCGACACACCAGTAAATTTACTATGAAGCTGGTGGTAAATGAGTGCCAAAACATTTGTAAAGCCCTCGGTATCCTCTCGCTCGCACAGAAGGGAAAGCAGGCCCGGACAAAATTTGTCCCCGTCGTGATCGCAATGGACGTTTTGCGAATCCAGCTGCCTCGAATCCAGGCACAGCTTTAAGGCTGCGACGACAATTTCTTCGTTTGCGTCCCTCAGCATTGGCAATACTAGACCAACTACCTATAGAATTAAAGTATCAGTGATAGACAAATTAAGAAAAGAGAATTCTTCACCGCACAAACTGGCTGTCAAATAGAATTCATGATAACTCAAAGCCATATAGTGAATCTGGTTGAACTGAATTTTGTAAATTGAGACAAACGCTGATATCCGAAACATGGTTCATTTCCAATTTGAATCGGCTATGTACATCCCGGAACTTGCTGTCTGGAGCAATCCAATGGGCCCACAAGGATGGATGCTTGAAAAAAAAAGCGCCTTAGCGCTCTCTTAAATGGAGCAGACTTAAGGTTGTAAAAATGTTTCTAGTTTTTTGCTCAAATTCACTCTAGAAGAACCATGTCAGAAATCATCACCAATACCATGCAAACTAGCAGTATGTGTGGTGCAGGAGCACCTTAATTCGCGCACATTTCAGCTGCTAGAAGGAGCGTTGATCCACAAAATCTTTCCGAAACGGAAGGAATGGAACGACACTATCTGAAAAGATAGCCAAAATGTGAACCTAGTCCTTGCACAACGGCATGGGGAATTTACATAAAACAATTAAAAAGGGTTACTTACTAGTCAAAAGGCCAGCTTATCTTACAAGGAATTGCATTTTAAAATTGGATAGTATGTGGTAGAGTAAGTGACACTTTGACCTCTGAGGTTGAGAGTCTGATTGAGATGGCAGGGTCGTTAATTTGCGCTCCGAGTTTGAGAAGACTGAAGAAGCGCTCCTGCCCGCCTAACCGCAACATTGCGGTTTGGCCACTATCATTGGAGCATTTGCGTTGTGCAAGCTCATTTAGGTGCATATGCACATGAGTGGAGGAAAGTGGAGGTGTCGAAGCGCGTTTGGCGAACGGTCGACGTCCAGAACGTCCATGTGCAACGCAACTAGGGGTAGGTCTGCGTGGTGTTCCCAGAGTCGAGAATGAACGAGTCATAGAGGAAATGCCCTTAATAAAAGATTGCTCTTATGTGCGCTAAAAATGCGTTCATTTACTTATAAGGTTCCTACTTGCACGATACCTTGCGTTTCAATAACTTTCCTATCGCTTCTGCGAACGTTCCACGATCGCGGTCATCCAATACAGATTTGAGGTGTGCTTCAAGGTCATGAATTGTTATCAAAACTCGAAGAACTTTTTCCCCAGTTCTCCTAAAAAAATATGGATGAAGATTTGATTCAATAAAAGTATCGTATTAAATAAAAAGTATAATATGCCAAGGGAATTTTTGGTAATTCAACCAATTTGTATCAAATCAAGAGGAAATTGGGAAAATGAGGAACTACATAGAGTTCGCTGCTGGACTTTTAGGACGCCGACAGCCCTAGTCTGAATGATGAGGGTGCTAGTAGTACCGAATCCCAATTGTACGAAGTTGGTCAAAATTGAAATGTAAATTGTGTTCAATTTTCAATATGTAAAGATTGAATGCATCCATATTGATAAAATTAGAGATTAAAAAGTACTGAGAACCTGGTTTCGGAGTCGCCATTACGAAGGAAAGAGGCTAGATGGGGAAGCATCCGATTGAATATGTCCTGATGTTTGCGTGTCAGGAGGGAGTGCTGGACGACTTTAGATGGACAATTGCTGGGACTCAGGATTCGATGTAGAACGGCGGCGTAGCAGCGTGCGAGACACCGCCGACCTAGGAGACTGCGTGATGGGGTGCTGTGGCAGGCATCGTTAAGACAGGAGAGAAGTAAAAGTGCAGGCGCCCGCTCAACCAGCACATCGATCGCCTCGCACGCTTCATTGCGCAGGAATGTGGTGCTGGCATCACCACTCACTCGACTCACCAGACCGAAGAAAAGACATCGCGTCACTAATTCCAGCTGCTCCATTGTCAGTAACTTCACTGTCGACTTTATGGCTCCTATGGCCATCCTGGACACCTTTATATGACACATGTAAGAGTGAGTAGTGACTTAATATTTCATTTTGCACCTCATCCGATTACTTTATACCTGTATCAAAAGAAATATTTTCTGGGCGGCCTAATTTGGAAATTGTTTGAGGAAAACATGAGTTGGAATTCAAGTATGTGAGAATCGGATCGCTGATTGTGCGATTTATCGCATAAATGAATACGTTTTACTTCATTAGTGTTTGGTTAAAAAGGAACAAAGCTATAAAGAGATTTTCCACCAGTTCGATTTTACTTAGGGTGCTTAAAAAGTAACACAAATAACACATTTGACACATATAATTGCATGCCAACCTGTGACCGCAGATTGGATGCAGCGAAGACAAGACCGCTGCAGAGACGTTGGATTTGTTCCAATGACCAGCTGCCAAGATTGTGACGCTTTGCATGTAAGTTGGCTCTGAAGAAAAAGTTCAAGAAATGCAAAGCATCGTGCTGGTTCTCCCATTCCCTTGAGGTTAGCGCCTCCAGAGCACCCCTGATCTCGACACCGGGTACGCACGAAACCTGACCTGTCCAATGCACTGTTCGAGAACGCTTAAGTCGCGCTTGTCTGCGGCAAAGACGTATATGAGGTCATTAAGATTCAACAAACTTCATTTGCATCAATGACCATGTCGAAGTATTTTGGGGGGCTTCTTGCTTGGTAAAGTTATGCTACCTCGTATGGTATTGGGCAATGAAAAACGCATATTAAAGCCTAAATCCTAATAACATGTTTACCAGACATATTGAAAGATGAATTACCCTTTTTTTTTACTTTGGCTTGGAGATTTCTGTATTTGTTGCTATGGTCTACAATGACCTGTTATTTTTACGTCCATGGAAAACGAACTCATGCGTACGACTACAATCATGTGCATGGGCATGCATGTGCGTATGTAGATGTACGTGGCACAAAGCAAGGTCTGTTCATTCCTTCCGCACTCTAGCCCCATACGACTTGTGTGCAAGAGGCCAAATGAAGGAACTCCAGCACAACTTGTTTTTTTTTGACAAATGGGACGAATTTGCTTCTCTTCATTCATGATCAAGCGGACAAATGAAAATGGTATTTTGTAAGACTGTAAGAGGAGTGTGATATGATCGAAAATTGGACCAAATTTAAGCACGATTTAAGCTAAATTTGGTGGATTTTATTTACCAATATTGTGTTGCATTGACAAGGCTAAATAAACCTACAGAGAATGACGCAAACGTGGTGGAAGTTGATTCTCAATTGCATTGACTGACATCGAAAATGTGGACTTTCGAGAAAACGACTTTTCCGATTTTTCGTTCTGATTACTTTCTGCTTAGAAAACAAAGTTTCTTATGTAATGATGCATAATTATGTTTTCAAACGTATTCGGACCTAAAAACGTACTCGAGAGAACTTCGAATTGATTATTTAAACTGGTAACTTGATTGACATCTTCCGATGCATAGCCGCTGCTCATGCGAGTAAGAGCCTCTCGGCTTTCCTTTGACGTAACTGCGGTAGGATTATTTGCAGAATTTTGAGAAAGATTTTTTTGCGAAAATAATCCCTGTGTTTGTTGTGCCCATGATCTTGTTTTCTCAAGAGAATCCATCACTTTCAGTGCTCGCCTGTAGAGGTGATAAGGTGCAATTTTAAAATTACCTTGCACTGGATGAACATTCAACGCTTCTCAACTGTGAAATTCGGCTTCTCAAAGAGTCTAACCGCTTGGAAGCGGAAAACTTAATGCTCATTATTGAGTCTGCAATCTACAAGTTTTTTTCGTGATTAACAATAATGTTACCTGTGAGAAGCTTGGACGACTTTCACAGTCCTTCTCTTCAAACGATAGGGCTGAATAGCAGCGTCTCAATCCATTTAACTAAATATAGTAAATTCATCTTTACGTACGAGTAATCAGGTAAAGGAAGTTGCATCAATTGAACTGATGCTGATAAAATACTACTGCTTATGTTTTGCATTTTGATGATTATATGCAGATGCATGGTCAATTACGACATCTTCAAAGTGAATTCGCGGATGCTCTTAATAGGCTCACGTACCCTTCTTTCTGAAAACAACCTGTCTCCTGAGCTCTCAACAAACAGTGATCGTCCTCTCGACTGAGCCTCATTATACCTCAACTGCCTTCTCTCAGATATGCGCGTGTAGCTGTTCGACTTAGCATCTCCGACAGGATCACTGGTGTGAGAGTTGTCCCCGGATACCAAAGTTAGTTGAAGTTTTTTCCCGCCAGCAGAATTCGGTGCTGCGGTTCTGAAGAGGGGCTGAGACCGTTTAGCCTTTCCGAGCTCCTGCAGAGCTGAAGACGCGGTCAATGCAACATAACTTTATAATCATGTACCAAGATTTATTACGGCAAAGGGATGTGTAAAAAACTTAGAACATGTGCTGCCATTGTGCATACGTTTTATCAACCATAAGTGTCTAATGATTGTGCATGACAGGAACTAGTGCCATTTGCTAAAAGCACCGTAGTAACCTAAAGCAGTCTTTTAGCGGCACCAATGGTTTTGGTTGCTACTATCTCGCAAAAAGTTTTCGAGAAAGATATCCAGTCAGTGGTGAAAAAAATTAATTTAATGATTCTGACCACAATTAAGGAAGATTTCTTACCATGGAAATGATCGGTGTAGCCAAGATTGGCTTGACGGTTGCGCCGGACAGCATTTCGCCAGGATGATGCACGTTGAGGTGGCTTAATGATCTCCTGTACAAATTGTCACACCATTGAAGCATTCCAGTTCAAATCTTACGCAACTATTTTGGTCTCTGCACAAATTAAACATTTATCTATTGTGGTCTTATTTCAAAAGTTTTGCGAATTTTACTGCGTCTGACTTAACAAACTCTCTATATCTTCTACAGTTGAAATTGTTGCAAGGTTTTTGATGAAGCATAAATAGCGACAGTGTTGCCTCTCTAAGTTTAGGTACTTCTACGTTGATGGCACAGTGAAATAAATTAAAAGATTATTTGAATTTGGCTAGACAGTAGCATCCTTAAAACCAATGTGCATACAGGTCATTGGCTCAGCTCATCTACTTACGCATTCTCCCCTTTCTTTTGCTTTTGGGACACCAATAATATTACAAAAAATTAATAAAATTGCATAGGAGAATATGTCAAGTTCCAGGATCTTTGATTAACCAACTAATTTATCGCTCCAATGCTACCTCCTCAGCCAGAAATATATCATTGCATAAAACCTGAACTTACTTTATCGTTTTCGCTCTTATTTCGACCAACAGGGTAAAAAGTTTTCGAACCATCTAAAATCATACGCATTGCAGGATTTAAGATGACACTTTTCGTTGACTACAAGTATACAAGACTCGCCCTTTTGTAAAGAGCCAAAAACTATCGTCAGAAGTTAAAGAAGACTGAGGCAAAATATGTAGTTACGATACCTAAATTTAGGAAATCTGGAATACCGGATTGGTAAATAAGTAATCCATCAGCTCCTATCTTTGGTGGGAGACGCATTTTTACACGCATCTGCACGGTACGCAACATCTTTTCTTTCGTTCCCTCATCAAGTGAAGGAGGCATGCTTTCAGAGAGTTGGTCGATGAACAGATTCTCTGAGACACATTTTACGGAAAATATTGCTGCGAAACATTCAAATGTAGCCTTTAGTACCTAAAATATTTTCAAGTGTCATGGAACTTTAAATGAGTTAATGGGAGGTCGCTTACCTCTGGTTCACTGCTACATAGGGATCCAACTAATTCGTCGCATATCATATCGGTTTCTCGGGGCGAGCTCATGTTTGTTAAAATAAGCACTGTAAGAATATCAACTGCGTTTCTTCTTATGGTGGAATTGTCACAACGCAAGTAAAGCAGAATAAACTCAAATATGCACTGAGTTTCGAGCCGTTTGCAAAGCATCAAAGATATTGTGGTAATGAATTTTCTGATGTTCCTACTTGCCAGGTCCAGGCGATGGAAAGCTGCAGCCAGCAAAAAGTCCTTAATGCTGGCAAGTATATGTGTTGGGACGTCTTTAATTATGAGCTTATTAAGGAAAACAAGTTCCAACTTATTAAAATTTTCACCACTAACCTGCTTTTAAAATGTGGGGCCCTGTACAATAGCTGTTATGTGTACAAAAGCAAATTTTATCAGCATGCGCATTTTTAAATGCTTACATTGATTTAGTGTCAAAACCGACGCACAATCCCTTACGCAAAAGCGACTTACCAGTATTATAGAATAGCATTCGTCTGCCAGTTGGCAATCCTGAAAATCAAGTAGTTTTCGCAGAAATGTTAAAAATGACGACATATGTGCTGTAATTTCTAACATGACACCATCTCTTGGATCTGAAGAAAAATTTATGTCATCAGGCACAAGTTTCAAAAATGACTTTAGCAGTGCACTTATTCGCAGAAGAGCTGACTTCTTTTCAACAATGTTATCGTTTTTGACGAGAATCAAATAAAGTTCAACTGGAATAAATCCAAAAAGTAAAGATGATCCCCGTGAGAATTCACAGATATACATGGTCATATTGATTGGCACAGGGATGTAGACTATACGAGCACGTAGTTGCGTGTAAGATGTATTAGACTGACAAGATAAATTATAATTCCTAGATTTGTGAAGTTATCATGATCAGAATATGAGTTGATTGGAAAATCGTAGCTTCTTCACAGAAGACGCAAAAGATGACAAATCCAGCTCGTATAGGCGTCAAGAAACTCAACGAATCAATAGTGCAACAGATTTATAAGTGTTTACTTATTTGTTTAGAATGTCAAGGTTGAATTTTAGTTTAAGTAAACAATGCAATGGATATTCCGTTACCTATGAAAGACGCCAAACTTATATTCTTTACTCTATAATGTTGTTATTCATAGTTGAAAAATACATCATTTATAATTTATTTATACTTTAGGTCGTTGTTTTATAGCCTAGTCGTCCGTGCAGCGTCCCGAGACTCCCTAGCCGGTGTAAGAACTCATTAAGTGCAGCTAGAAACATGTTCTCTGAATACGGCATGACAAATGAACCTGGACATCGCCCGAAGGCCAGCCCTCGTGTACAAGGGTCAGACAATTTCTAAAGTGATCGCCAAACTTCATAGGGTCGCATAAACAAATTATTATAATCAGATTTTCGCCATGTAATAAGTCTCTGTAATGCTTTGTTTTTTGTGAATATCTGGCGTTTGGCGATCATTTTTAAAGTTGTCCGACCTTTGTATACGTGGACTGGCCTTCGGGCCACGCTCTGGCTCCATTTGTCCTGTCGTCTTCGGAATACATGTATTCAACCTCACTTGTGCCTTCTTCCACCCTATGGGAAGCCTCGAGACGCTACACTAGTGGCAACGAAAAGCGAACCCACCATCTTTTAACGATTTTAGTCGAGGTGGGAACTCTCTCTGCCGCTTGTTCTTCGTTGGTCGTTTGCTCAACAGGCGTCGCTGTCTTACTGACATCCTACGTTTGCGTTGCTAGACTATGCCAATTAATTGACTGATTTCCGGAAAAGAGCAGTACGAACAAGCTGACAGGCAATGGTCCGACTGGATGATGCACCGGTTCGATACATGTAGATACCCCAAAATCGGGTTCCCTTGGCCGGAAATTTAAACCTCTTTTTTACAACAAGAAGTTTATAATCCAACCAGCAGACAAGAGTGCAAGGGAATTCTACTTTTTACTGCAGAAATCCAAGATTAATTAGAGCATTTTGGTGTTGTGCACTGGCAATCAAGAGCTATACATGCATAAAAAGTCAGACTACATAAGTGCAATAGATGAAGATACCGGCGAAAAAATGACGTGAATTAAAGGAGGCGCATTGACCTTGGTGACGGAGAATCTCCGAAACCCTCACAACGAAAGGATTTAGACGGATGTCTGCATTTGGTTTCACCTTATTCCCGTTTTCCACAAACAACCTATTAACAACTGAAACAGCAGTGCCGTGAACTATCTAAAAAAGTTTCGTGTCGGATTTTTTTATACAAAATCCGTGTATAGCTGTCGGAAATGACACCACGCTTCCCCTTACATACGGGACAGTGGCTCATCCCGTTTTCACTGTAACGCATCTGTTTTAGGCCAGAATTACACCATCTATTTCTGGAAGCAATTGATGGTCAACAGATGTATGCGACCCCGAATCTGGTCGCCAGACTGAACGTAATTCCAGACGTTGTTGAAGATGCCGAGGAGACCAGGTACAGTTCCTCAGTCTCATGCTTTCTGTCGATTGGTGCCGAATATGTTTTGATGGCTGGCGCGGGAGGTGTATTATTAGGGGAGCGCCAAGGACGTCGCTCACAAGAAGAGAGGGGCAGTGTAATACTTTGGTTATGTGACTACCTGACGTTTGGTGGTCACTTTAGGATTTGTCTGGCTCTTGTACACATGGGTTGGCCTTCGGGCCACGTTCAGGATCCATTTGCCCTGTCTTCTTCGGAATACATGTATTTAACGTCACTTATGCCTTTTTCGCCCTATGGAAAGCCTCAGGACGCTACAGTCTTATGTTGTTGCCTCAGATCTAAGTACAACTTTGTCATGTGCTGCCCTTGTAATATACTAACTTGTTTAAATGGTGGCTACTCTAATAGTTGTGTCGTTTTTGCACTGCTAAGGGGGACTTTGGGTCAAGTCAAAGTCCATTTCCTCTCTCTCCTCTCGGACTACATGCATTAAACCCATCTTACCCATTTATTCCTGACGGAAAATTGTGGGTTCCAACACCCGAAATGCATGTCACTATTCAGCACATAGTGCATTAGGTTTCTTTAATTTGATTCACATACATGTACATGCACTACTGCATAATATAAACTATACCATCATTATTTTATGACAGATTTTCATTTTTAATTCGGCTAATGACCATTAGGCAAATATTCGTTTAGCCAAATAGGAGAAGAATAAGAAAATTTTTTGCTTTTACAGCTGTGCGATTCGATTTTTGAACAACTTACATTGCTAAATGCGAGCGTACTCCTAACACAATACTCATTTGTTTGTTCGCACCATCACTCAAAAAAGACCATTAATATCCTTCTGGTGTTATTGTCGGGTACTTGATCGGTGTGGCATTTATAATACCTTGCGCCAGATAATTCTGGTCCTTCTCTACCATCATGTCTTTAGAAGTCTAGTATGCTTTGCACCTCCGTTTTTGAACCATTGTCCATTCAAGTAGTTATAACACACACATGTTACTTTTTATTGCTGGTGCTTTTTTATCTCCCTCTGGATTTGGTGTCTGTAATTTTATGTGATTTTATTTCCTAGATTTGTATTAGGTCGGATGTTTTATCAACTTGCGAAACGTCTAAATCCTTTATCCGATAAAATTTTGTGAGAAAATGATCCAAGCGCTACAATTGGACGACCCAATTGTCAGTGTTGAGGACATCAAGAAGTTTAAGTTGGCCTTTCTGATGCAGTTCTTCGTCCAGCACAAGCAAAGATTCCGGTTTCCTCGCTTGCGTTTACAGGCAAGTATAGCTTATTGACTTTTATGCTATTATACTTAGGCGATCCTAACAAACTCCAGTCAGTGCATTAAATGCTAGTAACGTCGCTCACTTTGGACCTGCATTTGTACTGTAGGAGTGCCGTTTTAATTTGACATTACTTGCGATGTATCGGTTGCGGCATTCTTTTGCCAGTTGGGTCTCTGTTTTTGTCCCACATTCTGTTCCCACTGTCTTTCTAAATCTCCCCCTTAGTTTAGTCGCATCAATTTATTTCCTGGTTAAACGCGATCTTTGTCGCTGTTTTCACGTCCTTTTGGAGTCCATTAATCCCTACCCTTCAAGCCTTTTTACTATGGCTACTGTTGTTCATTGAACTTTTTGAGCTCTTGCAATTTTCTCATGTCTGTAATGAAACATGACATTAGTCATTATGTGTCTTACGGATAAGAATATGCTTATGAGTCCCAATAGAGCACCATAGTGCTGTTTGTCACGATTGAACGTTAGAAGTACGAAGTCTTAGAACGGAAGGCTTGATAGTTTGATTGTTGGGTATACGTGTTCACACTGTTAATTGTTGAGTTAACTTGTTACTCGCGTTCACCTTCCTCTAAATTTCCTCTAAATAAGTTGGTATCTCTCATGTCTTCTTTTTCGTAGTTTTGCATATTTGTATGGGTATGGCCCACGGTGCGGAAGCATACGATTAATCGTTGCCACGTTTGAGATGCAACCTTCTTGAATCCTTCATAACTGACCGCTTATTTAATACTGTCTGGTGTCCTTTAAACTGCAAGGTAGTCTATCCATCAATAGCCCAATTGACAATCAGTTTGAGGCGGTTCTTTTTCCCAGTGGTTGCCCCTCCGTCTTCGGTTTTGCCTTAAAAGTTATGAGGAATATCAAAAATTCACTGTAACCATTATTAATCTCATAAATTGTGACCGATGTGTTCCCTCCTATTTTTGCATGCCTTCTATTCTTGAATATTTCGGCGCATGACTAGCTTTTGTGAGCATTTGCGCAAGAACTCCCTTTTGACATTTTAGAGATAGATAAAGGTTCCTAAAACCTACATCGATTCTACTCTCGAGGTGCTTAGTTTGGGGTTCGGTCTCTTGATACGTGTTTGCACTTTACACAGGACTTGTATCAACACATACTGAAGGGGTCGGAGACAGTGCCGCTGTGTGACTGTGTGGCTAGAATTCTGCGCTTTCTACGTCACCGTGACCCGACGGTGTGTATCGCTAGTGTTGACGGTGCCCTGGATGCTTTTGTGGGCGAGAAGCGTACAACCCATCGCCAAGCTTTGCAGGCAGCTCGCGCCGGTCGATCGGTCTCCGAGCTCGATCCTCCCGCTCGTGCTCTCCTTCTTGAGCACCTTATTGAGTGTGTTTATGACGAGCGGCCGGACCTCAGTTTCAACGCTGTCCTCAATGGGCCCAAGAGCAACACCGAGAAGGACGTCGGTGTTCTAGCTTCTACAGACGACGAAAGTCTTCTCATTAAAGCTGGTCAAGACGCTTCTGGCTCAAGCTACTACTATATGGATGGTAAACTTCCATTGCTTGGTTGTCGGTTTGCTTTTCCAACGCCAAATATGAGGGTATTTTGCCCACGTGTGCATGCTTTTCGGTAGTCTTCTTATGGCTGCATCTATGCTAAAACCAGCTAATTGTTAATTATCGCTGTCGGAGTTTCTCATATCCTTCTATGTTTCAATATCCACACAGTCCTCCACCGTCTGGGCTCCAGCGTTGGAGAGTGAGGCGTTCCTTATTTTTATTAGACTATTACCTCCTACTGCGCCTTAGGAGTTCTTTGTTTACCTTCGCGCAAGCGTCTCTTAAGGTGCTTTAATTGCAAGTCTGGGTCCTTTTTCAATACATGTGTAGTTTTTCTCCTTTTAAAGCACTCTTTGAGTTGTGGTTATTTTCATCGCGTACCTTGAAGTCAACTGGAACACAAATCGGTCTTAGCGTTTAATTATAGTAAACAGACATCCCCTTGTGATTCTTTGCCATCCAATAGAAACCGTTGTTTATGTTTTAGCCGCGTACACTTGCGCTTTTTCTATGGCTTGGTAGTGTCGGATTAAAAATGTTGCAAATGTCCTCATCGTGCCCACTTCTTCATCATGTCGGAGTCTATGGTTGCGTTCTTTCGAGGAAGGACATGGGTAATGGCCTTTATGTTTCGTCTTCACCTTGAGTCATCTGAATGGTAGTTCCATGGATGTGATTTTGCTGGGAAATCCTGTCTCGCTATTCTTTTGTTGTTTATGATTTGTTGAAATTGTTCGGATGTAGGTAACAATGTGCCTTTTACCGGCTCTTTCACCTTAAAATGAAGGCTTTTGTACTCCTTCGGTTCACATGAATTATGCGTACTTT
>UYWX01020607.1:0-17637 GCA_900622495.1 Hydatigera taeniaeformis | reverse complement strand
CCAAGCAGACCTTTATGATACTGAAAAACTTGTTTGGACTGTAGGCAAATTTCTACTTTGAAAATACTTTCTTTTGTTTCGCAAGATCTCCGCCTCTATCGCGAAACTCCTCAGGGTGGCTTCTCATCACACTGGTCCGTTGCTGTCGGTCCAACAATCCAGCAATGGACCTCCTTTATCGCCTCGTTGGGTCGTGCCGGAGAGGAGGCAGAGCTATGCCACTTTTTAAAAAAAGATCTCTTTTCATACGTACAGGACTGTATTGAGAATCCGTATATGAATGACTTTGCTGATGAGCTCAACTCGGCTCGACTTTTGGATAAGGAAGCGGCTGAATTAGCAGAAATTCGGCAGCAAAGGGGATTGCCTGTGGTTTCTGCACCTCTCCCTCAAATCAAATCCTCGGCTTCTCCATCCTCTCAGGTCTGTGTGCCTCTGACGACGGAAGGTGGCAGTGGCAGCAGTGCGGCGAGCAGTAGTGGGAACTCTACTTCCACATGCCCTCTCACTCCTCCCAATGAAGTGTCCTCTGCATTACCTGGTGTATCTCAGCCCTCTCAATCTGCTGCGTCCACATCGGAGTCATCTGCCGCACCTGTGAAGGCCAGTCTCACCGCTCCCAGTACTCCATGTAATTTTTTAAACTCTTCTCTGTCCTATGCTCTGTAATTATTACTCTATTCCGCCCCCATAAACCCACACGGTTGGATATTAACGTGTGCAAAATTGTGTTGTGCATCAGGTGAGTTGTTTAATGAAATCTAGATCTTAGTTTGTATGCCTCAATGGCATTCGTACGGCGCAGCTTCAAATTTTCCGATTCTACTAAAATTGGGTCTCATTGACTTGTCTGCTTGTTAGTAGCAAACTTAGATCATTGTTTCAGCTTTCGTGCTTTTTATAAATTTTTGACAGATTTGAAGCTTGCGATTAGCAGATGATTGGGTTCTAACCCAGGCCTCAAGCATTCTGCTCAAATAATGTATACCCTGTTCGCGTGATGACCCAAACTGCTGGGCGTGAATGGCGTGTATGCAACTCCGCATCTTTCTGCCCAGATTTTTTTAAGCCACCTTTTCTTTTGATTATTTTTATCCTTTGCCAGATGCTTCCTTTGCTTTGTGCACTTTTAAAGGCTCCGTCCCATTCCAAGTTTTGGAGTTAGACTCTTTTCCAATCCCCAAGCCCGTCTGCGGTGCATTGTGCCATTCTGTTGCACTTCACTTCCCGCTGATCATATCAGCTAAATGGGCCAGAGTTGGGAAGAAATTGCATGGCGCTTAGACCGTGTATTCTTGTTCTCATAACCTCGGATCCGCTTTTCTCCTTACAGGCTAGGAAAGAGGAGCTTTCTTATGGTCAACCAAATTGAATTGTCTGGGAATTGGGTTCCTTATCATATGTATACTTATGTCGTGTTGTATGGCATCATTGCGCGCCGAGTCTCGTTGTTATTCCATGGTTCCCATGAGTTCGGCGGAAAGTTAAGTCAATTCTACACCTGGTCAGTGCTCCATGGCTTGTAGCGATTATCTATCCATCCAATACCCTTTACTGGTGGTGGTCTTAGTTAATTTTTATCCTTCATTACTTGTGAAATGTAACCGGTGTTGAAAACATGTAGCACGGATTTTTGAGGTAATTTGTTCAGGACCCTCATATGGTTCCTAAAGTAGTCCCATATTCCTCCTGCATTTTCTCCCTTATTGCTCAAGTGGATGCGACTCCGTTTACACGAAATTACGTGTACTTTCGCACTGGCTTAGATGTCTTTCATTTGCAGAACCTCGCGGCGGAACGAGGTAGGAACTTGCCGCAGTTCCATTTTCAGATTCACGCGTAAATTGTGGTCATCGTTACGTTATCGCCTAGTTTTCTAAGCAAGCAAAACGCTATGCTACTAATCCGAGGTTTCTCAGCCGTTTTTTGTGTTAATTTGGATCCGGTTAAGGTGCAAACTACTTCTAGTGTTCATTTTGGGTTCTGAAAATGGAAGTAGTTTAACTTTCTCGTTTAAACTGCTTATCGTCCTGATACAATGGTTCCGTGTGGTTTCCCCTTTTTTAGTTGTGCTCATTTTAAGTTCTCACTGCTTTCCTTTTATGAAATTGTAGGTTGTCTGTGTTGCTTAACGTAGCGTCCAATTTATCGAATCTTCTGGAGACCCACCCGAAATGGCAGTTTTGTGCTCCTCTTGTTCATATTTTTATGATCAAAAGGGATTAAACTTAAACTAAAGTTAAAATCGCAACCACGACTCAGCGGGAGTGCCCCTTCCCGTGGGTGGGTTTTTCACTGGATGTACATTGTTTTATGGTCTCGTCTGGTGTTTTCTTTTGTGGCAGTGTGTGAGCCCACAATGTTGGTCAAGAAGGGGCACAGTTCTTCCATCTGACACCGTTCGGCGACAGTATCTGTTTGTACGGTGCGCTAGTGCACGTATCCACGCCTTTGCACTTTCGCATCACTGGCTCGCGCCTGGCTGGAATAGGCGAGAGAGGGTGGCTGCCACACGTGCGTGTCTGTGCCACGCATTGATTCACAGGCGCACACATTATGCCCGTGGCAGATTGGCCACTTCACAACACTAAAACAGCCAGCCCGGAAATTACAGCACGCAAATGTATTCTGGCGCCCGAGTGCACGTTGGAAAGAGAAAGTGTATCAAGAGCAATGAAATGAGACACGGAGGAAAATTTAGCGTTTTTGTGCGCGTGCGTGTGCGTATTGTGTGCTGGCCCTGTATGGACAGATCAATTTGTTGTGCATCGCGTGTTCGCACTCGCGCTGGAAACCTTAACTGGCCTAGGCAAGGCTAACATTAAAATTTAATTGACTACGACTGCATATAGCACGATATGCGGTAGTTTCTCTATTCAGTAACGCCCGTGCCTGATAGTGATTACTAAAGCTTAACCGTTAGTTTGAGGATCTGCAAATCCAACCAGGTCTCTATTGCTTTCTCTGATACTTCTGTTTTGTGTGCGTCAGGGATATTCGTGTGGGTGTTTTTTGGACATCGATCCCGCTCTTTTAGTGATCAGCTTTCGGTGGAACGTTGTGGGAAACTAAGAAATGCGATGATGGGATATTGTGCGTCTATTCTAATGACTTGGAACACGAAGTCATTTCCAATCTTCCCGTTCAAAGAAGTACCGTAATTAGTGGAAAATTGATCAAAGTAATACATTTATTTTGTCTTGATTCTCAGAGGACTGTACACATGCATAGCGTATTTAGGGATCTGATATTCCAGTATAATTGTTGAATTCTTCACGTAGTATGCGCTTTTGCTCGTATGGGCTCACTTTGCACACTTCTTAAGAACGCTACTCTATTTACATTTGTTGGGATTGTCTTCATGTGGGGAATGAGTATGTTGTTGATAGCCAGAAATGTTGTGCTCACAAGTAGTGTCGCCTACTTTTACGTCCACACCTTAGGGTCCTTTCAAGTACCTTGACTAAGGATTTCAGAACGTGCATAGTAATGTTGCTCGTTCCTTCTCTCTGTTCGGCCAAGTATAGCAAGGGCTGAAAAAAGGAGTGATTCCACGAATGTGAACCAGTTTGAATTGACAGGCGCTACGTGAGCAAAAAATTATCCGCTCTTTCCTACGGCTCTGCCTTCCTGGCCTCCACTACCCTATTTTTGTGTTGGTGGTGGTAGTGGAGGCAGTCAGTCGCAGGAATTCGCCCTACATCATACATTCTCGCACACACGTTTGCACGCCTCTGCGTACAAGCGATGTACACGTCTACTTTCCTAGTCGGATGTAAAATTATGAATTGGCTTTAACTGGCTTTACGCGTCGAAGTTTGCGTGTTAAGCATACTCGACTTCGAACCGTAAGCTCTTATTTTTGTACTACTTTTTTCCAATTCAACCCACCTTCTGTTCCATATCTCTTCTTCGTCACTTTCTAACTATCTTCAAGGTTTGCTTTTAATACAAATTGTGCTGAATTTTTCCTAAGTTGTTCCGTATACAATAAATGGAGGACGGACGGAACAAAGGAATGGCTCATCACTATTTTGCTCTTTAGTTTCGCAATAATGGTCCGATTAACTATCGGCTATGTTCTGTTTCTGCACTCTCACAGCCACTGGAGTTTGGATGCCGGATGGCGGTCATCCGTCCTCGTCGACTGTAGCAGGCGGTTCGACAGCGACAACGCATTGTCAGCACCCAAACAGCGTGGAACCTCCACACTCAGTTTACTCGCTCTGCTCCTCCTCACCTCAGCAGCATATCAAGGCGGCAAACGAGCCGGCATCGGGGCAGCAGCGTTTACTGGATTCACCCCTTCGCCGACCAGCCAGCGGACCTATGCCTGCGGAAATCACTTCTCAATCAGACGGTGGCCAGCCACATTCGGCTCCACCTTTCTCCGCTCCGTCTTCCGTTGGTGATGGCCGCAGGAGAACTTCCATGGCATCTAGTCACGCCTTTCCTATGAACGGGCAAAAACTTGATGCTGGTAGGTTTTCCAAAGGTATCTACATTGTTCTCGTCTAGCATGTCGGCTCGCATGTAATGAATATCCTTCTGCTCTCGTTCACTTTTACCTGACGTTAAACTTCTCAGCCTACGTATTATAAAATTCGTTTTGTTCTCCTGTGTTCTCTACCTTTGAGCCAGTTAGATGGAACTACAACAAATCGACGCCATTGATTTTCAGTATAGTGTTTAACTACGCGTACTGTACTTTTCCTTTAGTTTCCGAAGGAATTGTTGATGCAGTCCCGACGTCGAACATTGCGATGTCTTCCTCGATTTCCTCTTTGGGTGGTAGCGCACCTCGTCCTGCGGCTGCAGCACCTGGTCTCCTCCCAACCGGCCCACTCATGTTGCCCCCTCACGCCTTGGTATTCACTACGGAAATGGCTAACGAAGCTGCGGCCAAGTGTCAACGCACCCGAATGCGCATCACGACTTTTCATTCAATGCACCCATTGGTGCAGCAGTTCATGCTGCAAAGCGGCCTAATTCATGGTGGTAACCCCACTACCATTGGTGGCAGCGCTGTCAATTGCGCCGTCACTCAAGAACAACTGGAGAACCGAAAAAGTAAAATGGCTCAACTAGAAAAAATACACTCGAAACTTACTAAAAGCAAAATGGCTTCTACCCCTGGCGCTGCGACGGTTGCCGCTATGCAGCAGCAACAATTGTATGCGGCTGCCACTGGTAATGGTGGTCAATTGCCTCAGTCACTGCCACCACCACCTCCGCCTCCATCTGGTACCGCGATCCCTCCGATTCAGCATGATCAGCGTACGCTGATTTCCTGGTGTATCTCACCAAGCACCTCTCTCTTAGCCCTAGTGGTTGAGATAGGCTCTGTTGGCCATAATTCGCAGTTGTCCCGATGCTCTTGTAGACTTTTCTATAATTACTGGCTAGTAATTTCGCCTAAAGCACGCAACCGCATCTTCCAGCATATATTAAAGCATTTTCTGCCACATTTGTATCACTCAGATTTGCGCATCCCTGTTAGTGAGAGTTGGGAGTCGCTTTATTTCCCTCATTCGGTCCCGCATGAGAATTCACAATTAGTATATCCCCAGGCGTCAGCATTTAGCTATTAACATTCGCATCATTTGGGTTAGATGAAAGTTTTGTTTGTTTTTGGACCACGAAGTGGTGGTGTTAGTAGCATTTGAAGATGACGGGGCAACAAGCAGAAGCACCGCAGTACCAGCACGTTATTTAAGCCCCGTGACTCATCGTCCTGCTGCCGCGTGCTTGATGAGTCACCTTAATTATCGTTAGGTTGTCTGTTGTCGGGACCGGATTGATTCCGTCCTTGTACGTTCCGGAGGCTAAAAAACGCAATAGTATTTAGGCGATTCTGTAAACTAGTTAGTCACTTGTCACCGCCACTTTACGAAATGCAGTTCACATGCTGAACGGGTGTCCGTTTCCCTCCACTTGATTTAGAATCATTTGGGACCAACTTAAGAGATATTATCCAAACGATCTTTTTGCGACCATGTATTGTGAAAGATCATTGTAAATTATCTAGTCACATTTTTTTCTCCTCTTACTAGTTACTCTTCCACCTCATTCCACCGGAGGCATAACTGCCGACCTTAATCAGCAACCTCGTGGGATGATGGTTGTTCGATCTGACGAGCGTGACTTTGATCGGGGGCCGTGGATGCAGCAGCAGCGGAAGCACTCTGGCGCAATGGGAGATCCTAATGGGGTTCACTTCCAGTACAGCGGTTCAATTGACCATGCGATTGTCCCCCCTCCTCCTCCAGGTGGTGGGGGCCCGCCTGTCCTTGTGGTCCCGCCGAACAATGTATGTGGATATCCGCCTCCACCCAATAAGTTCTGTGTTCCTGCACCACCACCACCACCACCATACAAGCGTCCCTACCCACCTGAGATGACTCCTCCTGAACAGCAATTCTGGGATCAACAACAGGCTATGTTTGAGCAGCATCAGCAACATCAAGCTATGCTGATGCAACAGCAGCAGACCGTCGCTACCACTTCGGTAAACTGTGGTCGACCAAATTCAGGTAGAGGTGGTTTGAGCAAGAAGCGCAAGTCGGCCTCAGGAGCGACTGGTCGATCGGCTTCGGCTCGCCTTCCACAGCTGCCACCTATGTCTCCCTTTAGTAGCCCACAACGGATGTCACAACCTCAGTCTTCTGTCGGACCGATGAAATCCGGAGGTTTTGGAAGTGTTCCTATCGGGCCCCCACGAGGTTCTGCTCCAGGAGGTTCATATCAAACTATGCCTGGTGATCCTATGAACGGAGCATATGTGGTGTGTTTGGTGATTTATACCTCCATTTTTGGTCGTTGTTTTCCATCTGAATTCGTTTTTTACTTTATCAAGGGTATCGAGGGATTCCTAAAGTATGCTAGACAGTTCACCAACTTGTTTTCTGAGGGGCACCCCTTGGCGCTCTTTCCATGACGGGACACTTGTTTTGATTCATGAGTACTCATCATTGGTATCAGAATTATTACTTGTAATTAAAACATTTTATTTTTCTGCTTCGCACGCATGCCTTCTAGTGGCCATAGGAGATGGCTTTGAAAGGAATTGATACTTTGGGCACGTGCAGGATGGTTTAGTTGGAAGGAAAGCTTAAGTAGTCGATTTGGCTTCTTGAATCCGTAGTTTGGTCCGTTTTCCGTGCTTTATTAGAATACGGAACTGGTATTTGTTTGCCAGTAAGGCATTATACTGACGGAATTCGTTTGCGCAGAAACGAGAGTGATTCTATCTCATTAAAAGGAAACGCTACGGATCTGGGATATGCTCATTAGGACCTCGTTTTGTTTTTCCCCCTCTTTTTCCTACATTGGTTGCCTTCTATATTATGATGACTGTGTAACCTTGTCCCAAATCGGGATAGGGAAAATGAGATGAACACCTACGCGAGCGTCCGCATGCGCACACTCATGCTAGAGGCACAAGCAATCAAGCCTCATCCACAGGCGCATTTACTCGCCTTGGCATTTCGAATTAAAGTGCGTGAGCGTGCGCGTAACCGTCTACAATTAAGCGTAGCCAATCAGCACAATCCCTTCTGAGGGGTGGTACCAGGGCAAGGGTGTTTTGCTAAAAATAGTCTGCACCCGCCATCATTTTGCTCAGCGTACAACGCGGCGAAGGTAGAGCAGGCAGCGAGGTGAACGGGGGCGAGGGAACGCGAAGGAAGGTTGAACGCTAACTTTCCTTCGTTACTGTTTTGACAGTCCTTTCCTGCGCGCGCTAGCGTATCTGTTAAGTTATCCAAATGGAAGAACATAAGCTGTGGAACGTGTTATACAAGTTATGAGTTTAGAAAGTTAGGCGCTTCAGACTCTGCGAATAACGGGCTTTTGATCTACCCTCATTGGAGTTGTTTAGCGGATGATAATCATGATCCAGCTGCTAGACGTCCCCTAATTTATATTTATAATGCTTGAAACCGGTGAATATCTCCCTACGATCCTGCTTAAGTAATGACAGTGATAGTACCATTCGGCTTTGGGGTTTATTTGGCGTAACAGCCGGCTTTACTTTAAGCTAGACGAGGTTGTACGCGGTAAGTAATGGTCTCTATCGGAAACTCGTCGATTATTCCTCAAAACCGTCCCGTAGTATATTTGCGTCAGTTACACTTGCAGAATATGCAGCTTGCTAAAATTTGTTTAAAATCAGGGTTTTGCTTGGTAATAATGTGCTAGCCGCCTATTTTAGAATTCTAGCTACCGAGGGACTGGCATTGGTTCAGCCAATCCATCGACAATGATAGAACAGTCTCAATATCCACCAATTCCTCCTTGTTCTACAAACACGTCTCTCCCACCCACTTCCCAACAGCAGCTTCCCACTGGTGGCTACGCTCACCCAGCAGATAGTGCCCCTGTTTCCTCCTCACCTACGCAGCACCTTACTTCTGCGAGCCTTGCCAGCCTCGCACGCCTTTCTCAGCTCTCGGGTTCTGAAGGCCCCTTTTGTCCTCCTACGGCCTCGACTAACTCCGCCTCTGCCTGTCCTCCTCCACCTTCGGGCTACTCAAGAATGGCCTCTGCACCCGATATTCTTGCCTTCTCTGGTGGGGCCGGTCCTGGCATAATGTCTAATCCCGATGGAGATCCAAGCTGCCTCTACACAATGGGTTCTGCTCCCACAAACTCTTGTGCTACCGGTGGTGGCCCTCCTTATCAAGCTATAACGATACCTCAAGGAGGTCAGCAGGTAGTAATTCATCACTCAACTTTTTATATCATCTGCCTTTATGAGGGCGCATTATCGTAGTCGTCTACTACTTTTGACTGGCGTACGCTTTAATTAAAATGCATAGGCTGCTCTCTATTTGCTCTTGCATCCTTGTGATTCTGTGGTTAAATTTTGTCATTGCATTGCATTCTCCAAGTAATAACCTATTGGTTTGGCTTCATTGTCCATTTCTTATCTTTCCATTGTCGAAGTCCATTCCCACCAGAATTGCCCTTATCCTACTAGCATCAACCATGCCTACATCTTATACGAAACTGACTTGAGCACTTGTCATTCCAATTGCTGACTTTATTCAGCCTAATAAGAAGTGGATCCAAGCATTATCCGCAATTTATGGATGGGTAAACTTGTTTCTACGTATCATGCTTCTCTCTTTTTTATTAAACTCTTATTCTTACTCTTGGGTGTACTTTTCCTGGATGTTAAAATGCATTCCGTTTTGGTCTGAGCGATGAAAATGCATAATTACTTCAGAAGTGGATTTATATGTAATGATCTTTAGATCGGTGATCAAACATTTCAAAGGAGACGAGCATAATTTCGTTCTGTTACATTTAATATGATTCGACTGGTTAATAGTAAGTATTGGTAAAAGAAATTTAATGTGCAACGGGAGGTTGCGTTTTTCTCTGTATACAATGCCTTGCTGACGTTCGAAGTTTAGTAAGCAGAATTGTCGTATCTCTGCGCGTGTACCAACCCAAAGCCTTTTCTACAGAGTATATTATAACCTGTTTTTGTCCTTCACATTTTCGTTGTTCTCTGTAACCTGCTACTAATGGAGTGAAGGTCGTCACCCAGAGCCTGAGGCATAGTGATTTCCAAGTTTCACTGGGTCATTATTAACCGTAGTAATAATCGAGAAGTTGTTTTTCATACCCTCTAAATTTCCTGCTCCTTAACAATCACATTTTAATTTCTCGCGTCTGCAGATGTCGCCGCAGCAGCAGTTTTCCACAGGTCCCTCTAGCCAGCCTGCGAGTGGTGTTCGATCCTTGGATCAAGTGCAGCCACCGTGTTCCGGCGGTGTTTTCACGTCATCCGATCAACAACGCTCGAGTGTAGATCCTCCCACTTCCGCGTCTCGATGTCTTACTCCGAGTTCCGCACCACCCCTCTGTCCGACCTCCGCCTCTCCCACAACTCCTGCAACTGTAAACTCTGTGCCTCCTGTCTCTGTTGCGACGTCACAGTCTGCATCACAGCAGCAACCACTTCCCCCTCCTCAACCAATACAGGTAATACGAGTCGTGCTTTCTGGATATGAGAGAAAGTGATTTCGTTTTTATTTCTTATTTCTGGAAGCTCACCCACTGTATATGTGCTCTCCAATTTTACCTGTAAACGCTTCTGCTGAACTCCGCATCTCGTGTAATCGAAAGGGGTGCGCTCTAGCATAAAGCTTAGTCTCATATGATTCGCAGGCGATGTGAGAATTCCCGCGTCCTCGTCCATTTTTTGACACGCATCAATTTAAGTCAAATACATAGTCTGTTTTGTGAAATGTGGACCATGCTCATAACTTAGAATTTTTCTTACTAAGCCTTCTATGCTTTGAATGCGAAGATCATACGAGTTTTATGTAATGATGCTCTTCTGAGTCCTAGGCGCAGGTTCTGACTCTTATAGTTGAGCTGAGATCATAATTTGGTCTTTTGAGGAGCACACATTTTGTGCAGCCCATCGCATCTAAATATTTATTAAATAACTTAACTTTTTTATTTGTCCCACGGCCTCAGCGTTGTGGTCTGTGTACGTTAACCATTTACTGCAGTGTTCATTAGACCGGCTCGAGAGCTGGCGAATCAGAGATGATGACGTGAGCGTGTGAGTATCGGATGTTAGTAGAGGTGTGCCTGCTCCGGTCTGTCCCCTCACTAGTGTGGTAGGATGCTTGTGCGTGCGTGCACCCGAACCGAGAGGCTGTTCTGTTGAGTCTAGGTGCGTGCGTACGAGTGTGTGTATGTGTGCGCTTTTATACCTCTAATCGATGGATGTGAGAGGGCTACTTCTTTGCGCGTGTGCGCGCGGAGTTTTTGCGTATCCAGCTGCCTTCTCTCTCTCTCTCTCTCCCTTTGTCACTCCCTCTTGGTAGCGTCTCGATGCGCTCCTAGTACGCACTTCTACTGTCACACTCACCTACCATTAGTTTTGAGTCCGTGTTTTTGTGGGGGCAGGCAGGCCGAGAACTGACTTACGTAGGCGCGCTTTTGGCCATACGTGTCTACATTAACAAGGGCGGTGGCACGATACCGTGTACGGGGTACCGTCAGGTGCATAACAAGTTGCAAATTCCTAAATTGCTGAGTTGGCATCACGAGTTTCTATATACTTGGTTTTGATTAGAGTACTGACCTTAATTATTCGTCAACCAAAAGGGGCAAAAACAGTCCTATTTTTCGAAAGCATTCAACCTCAAATTAGCTCTTGAAACTAGGTTATGTGGGTATTAAAGGATATGTTTCGGTCGAGAGTTTTTACTTGGTTTACTTATAACTCCTGAAGTTCTCATTTATTAGATATTGTTGTAGTTCCAATTGATAAGTTATTTTGCATTTAAGGTCAATAACACCTTCTTCAACGCACAATTGAACGTTCAGCAAATGAATTATCAACACATCAATGGAGGCTGCGGCAGCGCTCAGATGCAGATCCAGTTTATGCAACAGCAACAGCATCCCTACTACAGCAGCACCGGTTGCCCAATGTCACAGCCTCCACCAAATCAGAGGATTGAGTCGCGTACCCCACAACCCCCAAGTAATGTGCAAATAATGCCAAAGACTCCCCATACCATTCAATATCTTCCTACTTCCTCCGCTTCCGCTCCTTCCACGTCATCTGCGAAATCGGGCGCTTCTACTCCTCCGATAACTCCAACAAACACAGTCAGTGCGCCTGGAGCACAGTATCCAGCACAGCCGGCCCCCCTTGGTGTTAGTGGAAAGCCACGAATTCCACAATCAGCAGCCTCTACAGTTCCACCATCCGTGTCAAAAATCCAATCATCTCTTTCTCAGGTGGCTCCCAATGCTGTGGCCAACAGCTCAACAGTTCCGTCGGTCAGTC
Organism: Hydatigera taeniaeformis; assembly: GCA_900622495.1. Lineage (NCBI taxonomy): Eukaryota > Metazoa > Platyhelminthes > Cestoda > Cyclophyllidea > Taeniidae > Hydatigera > Hydatigera taeniaeformis. The sequence continues at coordinate 5,813 of UYWX01020607.1, read as the reverse complement.
CCTCAACGGTAAGCGTCGGTGCTGCTACTTCTGTTCTGACCACGCCCGAGCATCGGACAACGACGATTCCGTCCCGACAACAGCAACAACAAAGAGGTCAAAAAGTGGATCCTTCACAAGCGCATCCAGCACAACTTTCTATGTCAAATATGACGCAAAACTCAATGGCAATAAGTAGTGGTGGCAGTGGAGTTCATTCCGGTTCGTTTACTCATTTTTTAACTAAGGTCACCCTTGAAGTTTGCTTGTTTGTTTGAAAATTTCGCCTCAAATCGTATTCACAAATTCCTTCTTGTTTGCGTCGGTGCCTCAATTATCTTATTTTCTTTATTCAATTTGCTACCTTTTTTTCCTTCGGTTTGGGGTCAAATTTCGTGATGTTATGGTCACTCGTCTAGTCCTTCATTCAACACTTTTAAGCTAGAAATCCACTTTTGCTTAGCATGTTGACGTGCAAATCGTTCTGATTGTGTGTTTGTGATTTTGGAAGATGTGGCAACCTTTATATTGACGTATTTCGTTACTACCGCAATCGCAATGGTTTTTTTGCGTCTCGCTTCCTGTGCTTGCGAGTGTTAGTGCGCGCATCTAGTCGAATCATGAAATCTACTACTTTCTCGACGGTTGTGACTTGGCTGACGGATTGTATTCGCACCCTCATCACATCGTACCATGATCGTTTGACCACAAGAGTAATTAATGTACGCTTTAATCTTTCGGTGTGTGAATATTTTAATCACTCAGTCGCTCTATTAACGATTCGTAGGATAGTAGGAAAACGAACAATTACTCTCCTTGCCCTTATTTTGTTTCCTACTTTTTAAATAGGAAAATTTCAGTGTTCCATGTCGTTTTATGAAAGCCTATTTGTATTAGCATCATTCAAAGTAGTTTGTGAGCAAACATCTAATGAAGGATGATTTCCCATTATTATTATTATTATTATTATTACTATTATTATCATATTTTCTCATTAGGGGAGATGACAGCATTGCCTGAGGGGATTTATGTAGGCAGTGGGCCAGCCACGACTCAGAAGTATCCGCAGGGATTCCCCATTTCCGTGGTGGATGTGCCTCAGGTGCAGCAGTTGGACAATACAAATCCCTTCGATTTTCCTCAAGGCGCAACCACATACTCCGTTTCCGCCTCTAGCGCGAACTCCCAGTCCCGAGGACCCTATCGCGAGCAGTTGCACATTCATTACCCATCACCCGCAAGTTCAAGCACTTCCGTGGCCTATAGGGTGGATACCGAGCTTCCGTCCTCCGCCTCCACATCTGTCTCTGCCGTCACGCCTACAACATCTGTCACCAAAAAATTTGTCTCCCCGACCTCCCAGATGTACATGGGCGATGTGACCTACCAACAGCAACGTTGGCAGCAACAGCAGGTTCAAATGATGACTGGAAACGACTTCTACATTCAGCAATCTCAAAATAGCAGTAGTAGCAGTAATAGTGGTGTCGTGATGATGCCTCCTACGCCGACATTACAGGCATCTCAAGCACAGCAGCAGTATTATATGCCACCGCCCGCATCAATGCCGAGTCACTTACACCAGCACCTGCAACCGCAGCCTCCACCACAGGCCAGCCATTCACGAGCCTACCCTGCTCTCATGTAAATATCCATGTGTGCGCGTGTTCAGCGATGTGCACGCAAGGTGATGACAATTTAACCACGAGTGCGAAAAATGCATTTTCTACGTCCTCGCGCGTGTTTTTCTGACATAGGACGACTGAGATCTCAACTACATAGCTAATACTGATTACTGTACAAAGGTCTCAGTTTCTCTGTAAATTTTACTCTTCAGACTCGATGTGTCATCGACTTTTTACTCGCATTTTCACATTTCCTCTTCCATCTCCCAATTCACCTTTACTGGAACTCTACTAGATCTGTATTTACACTTTTGTGAACCTATTTTGACCTTACCAGGCGACTTCGATGTCTTAAATCCTAAAGTGTTTCCTCGATTAATTTGGAATCAACCCCTTGTTTATCATAGTTCCAAATTGCGATCGTGTTCCTTCGATATGTAAGGCAATATACGTCGTTTAAATTCTCATGGTTTCTTTGGTGAAATGCATCATCATAAAAAATCTAATATTGTACTCACATTCTTATCTTTTGTGGTCGAGACAGTGGTTGCAGCAGTGCTGATGCAACTTGAATTGCGGGCATTTGCACATAGCTTGCCCTTCTCAATTGTGAATACGTGATTCGAAATGTCTGCTACTAGGGCTTTTTGGAGATATCGAGAGGTAGAAATTTGTGAGCTTGTTTTTCCATCAAGTATGTATTGAATGCAACTTGGTTACTGTCTTTGGGTAGGGGTATTAGATCAACGATCTTATGGAAATACAGTAGCGCTCCACTTCTCCCGTCGCCCCTTTTGTATCGATTTGTCCGTCAGAGGATGCGCACGTGGTCGGCAGCAGATCCTACGATGTAGTGTTGTGTTGGTTTCAACAAATGTCGGGGAAAGCATCGGTTTCTCGATTGTACTTAGAACACTGGCAAACTCATGGTGGGCTCAATGTACCTCCACCTCCAAGCCAGGTACCTGTGGAATTTCCGCTAGTCAGTGGCTATTGGTTTGCAGTTGTAGCAGCCGCGATTGGGATTCTTTTGAATATTTCATTTATCATACATCTGCTCCTTAAGAAATATACCCCATTTGCTTGGTTTGCTATTGGGAAGGGGTGCTGCGACTTATTGGCCTGCTTCTTCTACGCATTGGGTGAGATATATCGGATAGTGCACAATTCCTTGCGACGGAGGTGGATGGGTTGTGAAGTCGTAATTTCGAAACCCGCATTTTGGGTCTTCTTCGCCATCCGTATGGCCCTTATGGTCATGGAAGCTTGGTACCTCTTTACTCGCCTCGTCTTCCCGTCTGTCTATCGACGCCATGGTGGATGGATAATATTAGGCTGCATCTTCTCTTTCTTCATTGGTCAAGCAATTGTGGCTAATTTTGTGCATTCTCTAACCGCTGAAACGGGGAGGCACATGCTATGCTTCGAGACTATGGACATGTTTCGTCTTTATAATGATGGAACTGGCAGCCAAAAACTTGCCATTGCTCACCACATAGCCATGGCTTTCATTGTGCCGCTTCTCTTCACGCACTCCATCTACACGAACGTGCTGAATGTCCTCATCGAGTCTCCAAGTGCCACTCATCTGCTCTCATATAATTCCGTTCAACAAATGTACTTTATGGACAACCTTCTCCCTGTGTTCGTGTGGAGCCCCTTTTTCTTTCTCTTCTTCGTATTTCACTTCGGTACATATCTCCACTTTTCCCAGGCGACCGTACTTCACAGAATTACCTTTGGTGCTGGTCTTACATACCACGCTTTTTACCCTCTGTTATGCGCCTACTTCAGACGTGACGTTGGCGGCCACCTGATGGGCGGTTTGGATGTGAGTCACGGCCACTGGGCTAAAAATGAACAGGAAGACAGGGGAGAGTTTTATGGCTTAAGCATCGAACGTGTAGCCCAACCGTGGTCCAGCAGCACCGTCAGACCTCTGCAGTTTTAAACAAAGGGCGATGCGCTTTGATACACCAAAATTGATCACAAAACAACGCAAAGTTTGAATGCACCCAAAAGTTTTAATGAATGGATTTTTTTGGACGGAAGCTTTGTGGCGCTAATGTTGACGAAGATAGCATGCGGAAACCGCCCATTGTAACAGTTGGCTTACCAAATTATTGTTGTAAATCAAATTTCACATCTTAAATCCCATGCGGCGCTTTGAATTTGTCGAAAGCAGTGCAATCACAAATAGGATGAATTTTGAACAATGTGTAAAGGATACTGCGGGATTTAAAGTTGAGACTATAGTCTCGAGATCCTCAAGGAAGATTTGGAACTGAAATAAAGTACCCAAAATTTACCTTAGGAATGCAATTCGACACTCCATTGCGCCTGAACTTTTGAATTCCTTTATTCATTCAAACATCCGGTACTGGAATGCCAATTCCTGGTATAAGATTGGTTTATTTCCGTTTTAAAAAGGTGGCAAACTGCACCATAGTTCGTCACTTTGTGCCTTAACATATGAAAGTTTAGCAACACCATCAAAACAGCCATCTGAGGCGTTCTGCTCGTTTAAATTGCGCACAACCTTGAAGGGTGGTTAACTAACTGAAGTCGGCGTTTCAAGGGAGCTGGACGTTAGCCTTCAGCAAACATATAGAGGAATAGTTAAAGCTCCAAGACTGAATACAGAAATAGTTATGTGATTGGAAGCGCTTCCACCCAATGTCTGTCCTTTGAATTTTTCCGCAGCATCAGCTGTTGCACTATGTCCCTCATTCGGCAGTGCGTAGAGCAAAAGGTTTTTATGCTTGATAGAACTGCCAACCAAACTTTACTCTGTGATCCTATCATTCAAAACCTCACTACTAGTTGTGAAAACGATTTGCAAAAATTGATCCATATTAGTAGAAATGAATATTAAGCTGAAGTAAAGAGCGTCGACAAAGCCGTTGACGTATTAAGTCACTTCACGATTTTTGGGAATAAACTTTCATTTAAACATCTATGCGTCTAGTTAACTTGATGTTCCATTACGGCCGACTTCTAAACTAAGTTGATGAACCTTAAGTGCTTAAAGATTTTTGCACCCAGCAATCCGCTATAATTTTTAAAAAGAGTAAAGAATCTTACTGTCTGTTCAATCACAACCGATGAGCCGTATAAAGTTATAAACGCTATCATAATGCCCGCTAGTTGCAAAAATGCACCTACTAGGAAGGAAGGAGGAGTAATTCAAATGTAATTCTTGAGATACGGACAGAGTCCTTAGGCGTGGGCTGAGACTGGACGCTTCCCTACTTCTACTACACCCTTACTCCTGTGCACTAACGTTATAAAAAGAAGCTTCTTAAAGTTCACCAATAAGGACAGAAGAAGACTGAGGCTAATAGAATACAATTACACTTTTCAGCTCTGGTCCCAAGCATACTTTTCATGGCACTTTCACCTGATCCTCAACATATCAATCCATTCTGATCAAAATTGTTATCATCTCAAAATGTGATTTTTTTGAATTGGCGGTTGGAGACTTTTAATTATCATTCATAGCAGTACAAATAGCTTCTTTAGGGCATTTTCTTCAATGTTCATAAGTTAGCAAACAAAGAAATAGCAAGCTATTAATATTCGCATAAATCATTGATATACTTTAAGAAACTGTGTATTAATATGCAAAGCAATGCAAATGAGGACAAAAAACGCAAAAATATTTGGAGTTCGCTTTATAAACACCTGCACCTGGTTACCGATATCCGTGACACACTAGCAGCTGGGGCAAAGATCCTGTCCTACGGTGGCATACCTCCTGCTAACTGTAACAACGGGAACAGTCGGTGCGTTTTGCAGTACCATTTGGTGTGAACCGAAATATGAGGTAGCATTTTAATAAGTTACAGAATCCCGTATATGCAAATTTCCAAAGAACCAGTGGCCCTACAAAGTAGATGTAATGCATTGTTTATATGACCAAATGACGTCTAGCGGCCACTTTAAAATTTGTCTGGCCCTTGTACGTGTGAACTTCGTTCTCTTTGGAACACACGTGTCAAGCTTCACTTACTGCCTTCTTCCACCCGATGGGAAGCCTCGGGACGCTACAATAGAAACAATTCTTTAACGTTTATTATATTCACATTGTTCAATTCAGTTTCGATGTCGACAAGTTTTGATCATCAAGATTGCAAGGGTGATGGATTGGCTAGATCTTGAAACCTCAGCAGTCCAGAGCGTTTCTATTCATCGAGTGCTTTATATATA
>UYWX01020606.1:2618-32017 GCA_900622495.1 Hydatigera taeniaeformis | reverse complement strand
GGAAGTTTGAAGCGGGCAAATTTCATCTACATCCTCCAATCCAATTGCAGCCGTACCACGCAAGAGCACGTGGATTTGTCAAAGAAGATTAGGGAAGTGCTTATGCAAGATACGGTGGATGCAGACTACTAATAACTAAAATCCTACTGCTTACTACATGAAAGAAATGTTTAGGCGGTAAAATACGAATAGAATAGGATAGCCCTCAAGTGAAGAGGAGGCAATAAAACCAACAAGAGGAATCAAAGTTTGTTGCCCATGCGCAGCCTGCTATCAAGAAAAGCCGAGAATTGCTTTAAAAGATAAATCCACTCAAAACGGCCAAGGATATTGCATTGGATTATGGTCTCTCCGTTGCGTCCATATAACCTAAATTTTTTAACAACTCATCCAATTCTACCTTGAAATAGCTAAATTAACTGAGATCGAACAATCCAGCACCAAAACCTCCAAACGAAGCACGGGAAGGTCCACTTTTGAGACTCGACACAGTTATTTAGCAAAGCAATTGTGTGAAAAGTTTTTGTACAAAAAAAAGTAGGAAGAGAAGAAGGATCTTTTTATTTAAAAAATGACCCCTAGAGAGGACACGACCGGCCACTGGTATTGAGTGCTTTTGCAATACACATACTAGTGATACTGAAGATAAGAATCCACTTCCGCAACAGTGGAAATGTGGAGTGTTCTGCAGCCCTCCATTTGAGCGAAACATGTACTCATAAGCACCTTCTTATTGATGTAGCCAGCAAATGGTTCAGTGCCCTTCTCCGATGTGTAGCTTGTTGCAAGAGTTGTTTGACTTGATGGTCTCAAAGATTCGCTGATGCAGATGGTGTAGCTTGGGTTTTTAAAAGCGGCTTTTACCTAAGGCCAAGAAGACAGATGGCGTTAAAAGAGCGAAAAGAGCGCCCACAAAAAACTGTGGCACATACAAGTAAACCATAACTACTTAATGGAAACTAGTAAATAATTAGTAAGTAAGAAAAATTTGCTAGCAATAATTAGGTGCTCGCAAAGGGCAAATAAAACAAATCACTAATTGAGCTAACCTCCCGTCAACAAATTAATTGAGACGTGTACAAAAAACATACAAAGAATTTGAGCACACTTCTCTTTTGTTTGATTACATCACTTTGACTAATACAAAACGGTAAAGTATAGGCAAATGGAACAGGCTTACAAATGGCAAAAATATATGTAGGATAGGATCAGTAAATGAATAAAAGCAGTAGTACGATCAAAAATACACCGATAAGGGGAGGAGGTAAAAAGAGATTGTAGTCCAGCTCTTGTTCCAACAAACTGACAACGAATGTTGAATACCTAATGCTGAATAGTGAACAACACATCTCCCTTACTGCTCCGAGACTGAGGCCGCACGAGGAGAGGTCATTAATTTGGCAACAGATGCTAAGTGTTAAAGTGACAGCGCAAGAGTTGAATTCTCGTCAGTCAGGCAATGTCAAGACCGAAGTAAAGTATGCAAATTGGTCCTAACCTATTCGACAACACATCAAAGGTGTAAACTAATGAAATTCTAACGTATGAGTAAGTCTAGCAAATCTGAGGTGCATGAAAAACACGATCTTACGTCACAAAAAAGCGCCAAGTAAGTAATGATAGTATGGGGGAACTCAACACGGCAAACCTGGTAAGAGTACAAGAAAATATTGAAAAGCAAGTTTCGCAAACCCTAGAAAGTCATGCTCGATAAATCGCAACGCAGTGACTGATTTTTAATGTCATCTTTGAGGACCACCTCGTTCTAGCAGCAGGGCGTTTCGGGTATATGCGGAAGTAAACGCACTGTGCGGCGACGCAGGAAAAAATGTTTGCAAGGTTTTACAAAATCGAGATTAGTAAACTGTGGCAGTCTAATGACGACTGCCGAACAACAGAACCAAACACCAACAACAAACGAATCAGAATCGCAAGCTCTACAATGACTGAGCAGTTAAAACCAAGCGCTGATTTTTAAAGATTTTTTTATGAATATTAACAATATTTTCGTTGCTTTAATCAACGACTAACAGTAGATTGTAGCTAGGTAGGCGGGAGGTTCCCTCATTTGCTGTATTATTCTGTGTAGTACTCACGATAAACATACCATTCTGTGAATGTTCTATAAATTAAATCGCTAGTTAACTATTGATAAAATGAGAAGGATTACAAGCAATCCCAAAGCATTCTTACACTGTTTTAAAAGAGGTGGTAATACTTGGGGGATATCTCAGGGTCCGCTAATTAAGAAGTTACCCCCTTGTAATTAAACACAAAAGTCAGAAGTACAGGAAGGAAAACACGAAACTGAATAAAATTTTTAAGCTAAGTAACATAAGTCTTATGTGGTGTAGCGATTTATAATTGCAGAATCTTTTCTCACTTCATTAACTTGTTTAATGCTAGCTGATTTTCATTCCACCAAGCCATGGTATAGCGCATTCATCTCCCTTTCCACTTCCTTTCTCATAGACTATATACAAGACTTTAGTTGGCAGCAAGGAGGTAGTGTCAAATCTTTGCTCATGCGCAATGAGTATGTCTGCCCTCTAAAGCCATGCTTCCATTCTCCCTTTGATGGTGTAGCTTGACCTGATCGAATCACCTACCAGACTCCCCCTTTTTAACCCCAATTCGAATGTAGTATACGTCAATGAATGTTCTTAACTATAGTAAAGTCTTAGTGCATCTGCGAAAGCAATTTCGGTTTTCTCTGATTTTCGAACGGCCTTGGCTTCCCATCCGGCGTAATTGTTTAGGCCCAGGATTCTATGCTCTAGTAGCAAATCGGTGACTCAATGCCTGGGAAATATTTTGATACATGGTAATTCGCAGACTATGTGGGAACTGCCTGCCTACCCTCATGCCCTTGAACCATAGACTTAAAGAGAGTGTTAGTTGCAGTCGATTTATTTGGCATTGGATATAGGAGGAAAAGAGATAGGAGTACATGTAGCGTCCCGAGGCTTCCCATAGGGTAGTAGAAGGCATAAGTGAGGGTGAATACATGTATTCGGAAGACGACAGGGTTAATGAAGCCTGAGCTTGGCCCGAAGGTCAGCGCACGTGTATAGAGGCCAGACAAATTCAAAAGTGACCACCAAACGTCAGGTGGTCACATAAACAAAGCATTACAATATAGATGAGTCGAATATCCGATATCACTCGGAGAGGGATTCCTCACGGTCCTCGCGAACGGGATTCGCGTTCCTATTCATTGCCCGCCTCTCTCCTATATCAGTCAGCTTAAACACTCTAATATGTATGTTATAGACTATTTCATGGTTCCACTCCTTAACTGGTGCCTTCGGGCAATGCGCAGGCCCATTTGTCCTGTCGCCTTAGGAATACATGCATCCAGCTTCACTGACTGCCTTCTTCCACTCGGCTGGCAGTCTTAGGACGCTACATTAACAAAGGACAAACTCAAGCATTCCACTTAATCGGTAAGCATGTCTAGCTTCTCTCTCTACGCATGTCTGCGAAATAAAATGATGAAATCCTTGGTGTTCAAGAATTGCATTTTTGGAAAGAAATCTACATACTTAAGTTGCATATTTCGCGCTTAGGAAATAGGGATTTTGCAAAAGTGGGAACATTCCAGCCTCAGTTTTAGGTTCTGTGCGGATCCAGTAATCTCGGAAAGTTCTTCCCACATTTACTATGAGTATTCATTTAAATATTTTTGGTCAGATTGGCTATCTGCCAAATAATCACCGCCACGCAGCATATGTTACGATGTCGGTGTGTTTGTCACTGCCACATCAAAATGGAATTATGGAGGAATCACAAGATCGGTTCCGCATGCACGCACACGTCCAGTAAGTGTGATTTTCATTAATTAGTAAAGATTTAGAAAAAGATCGCGAACGATGCCCCGAGCTTTTGCCTTTTACGCAGTAAAAATCATTTCAAAGGGTGGAAGTTACCAAATCACCCTTAGCTTAGAGCTTGTAAATCCAGTAAAAGTTCCAAAATTTTGCCGTCTGTGGCATTTTGCATCAACTTCGTTGGATGTATCATGAGGGGTTTGTTAGTACAGGCACCTTCACTTTGCTAAACCAAAAAATTCCATAATTTTCTCGCCCAGTCCAGGTGACTTAAGCTGACTTCATCAATTCGGGCGTGCGCGTTAGTCAGTCGCATAAAGCATGCCATAACCGAAGTTAGTAGCAATTGCGTTCAAAATACAACGCCGGTAGCATTCTGTGGACCACTTAGAGAGCACTTTCCACGCACCCACAAGATAAAAGGTTTGAACACATGATGCAAGCCACCGTAGGACGCCTAACACCTTCATCGTTGATGCTTGACCGATGAGGAGGGAAGTGATTTCTTTTAATTTCTGAGTTGATGAAACACAGACTCACCACTCCGTGCTAATGGGCGGAAATTTAACTTTTTTTAGTTGTCTTCGTCAATCTAGAATCCTTGCTTCAGAGCACGAAAGAGTCCGCTGGATTCGACACCACTAACGCACAAAAGAAGTTAGTAAAGAGTAGTTTGATGTTTATTCATCACGAGTCTGTCCAAACGCCTCCATCGTGGACAATTTGCGTTCTCAAAACATGTGCGATGCATTAATTTTTGCTTCCATTTTAGCTTCTGTTGCAGGTTCCGCCACCGCAACTCCACCTTGTGGTCCAGCTTTTGGGCCATGTGGGTAGTTTCGCTGTTCTTTATCTCTGAGATGGATTTGGGTGCTACAGTTGTGTCTCCTGACTATGTTTAAGTGCATTAGTTTTGAGCTTTGTACAAATTAATGCCAAAGTTCATTTACAAGTTTGCAGACAAGTAAAAACATCCCGTTAACTAATTGTATGCGGATTGTTAAAAAAGCTACTTACTGGATTTAGAAAGCTGTGAGACCTCTGCGCTTTATGGTGGACCAAGGGATATACTGGCCCCGTATGGAAATGATGAGGGTGTGCAACTATCCGGGTAGCCAAAAGATGTGGTGAGCAGAGCAATCGCTTGGTAACATTAAATTGCTCCCATACACTGCAGTGTTGAACTCGCCAAGGATCTCAGAGGCAAAGTTTAGTGGGGCTGGCCGCGGCTTAGCAATGTGGAGTTGGGGGTACCAAGCTCGTACCACTTTCGTGGGTGGTAAGCGATAGCCTCCAATCTAACTTAACCATCCAATTTCTCCTTCACTTTAGTAAAAAGAATGTGCATTACCGCATTTTTCACAGCATCACAGTTTAAAAATGCACCAGAAAGTTCAACTGCTCATGCACTTTTAAAGTATTTTCGAATAACTTTGACCCTGACTTATAAAATAGGCTTGTAATAACAAAAAAGAGGGTGCTTGAACATCTTTAAATGACAAATTGAACGTAGCTCTTGATTGGCCAGCATTTGAAACTTACATGCCGGCTCTTTCAAGTCTCTTTTAATCTACCATCCATTTCTACCATTGGAGCTTAACCCAAAATGGCGTCGGTGGAGGGTTGATGAAGTACAACAATGTGAGTAGACGTTAATTTAGCGGTTGGAACAAGGGACCACCTATTGCTGCAGTTACTTGATTTAAATAATAAGACTTTTGCTTTTTGTGTTATCCAAAACACTTTGAAACATTTTTCCTGAACTTCTTGACTACAAATGAAGGGTGGGGGATGGAGAGAAGACGAAGGGCAAATTGTCACCGAACGCAAGCAGGATCTATGGCTTTCCAGTGATCCGACACGCATTCAATTTGTAGTTCAAACTCTGATTGCACTGACTGCGAGTGGTAGAATCTGACAAAGTGCATTCACCCCACTTTCCACCACCTCCCTTCGCTCAAGTGTTAGCCAGTTGCTCCTAGGAGAACAGGTAAAGGGACTCATATATCGTCGTTTAACTGGAGTCACTCGTAATTGGCCCGTCGACGTTGCAGCAGCATCCAGCACTGACATTAAGCCGAAATAGAATTTCATACTCCGTTAGGTTGAAGTTTCAAAGTAGCATAAAGGGCCGCTTTCCGAAAAACAGAGTGGAAATTTCAGCAATATGAATGCATAAGTAGTAACGTCTCATAGACAGTTATGCTACTTTGAGATGAATCAAGTGTTCAGCTGTTTGATCACGCGCCCGGAAAGCACATCGACTGCCATAAAATGGTAAGTTGTGAGCAGAGTAACTTTTGATGTGCACAATCAGCAATTAGGCACTGGATTATGCATTGAATAAAATAGCCGCTAAATCAGCTGCAGTCCTGCGATGTGCAGACTGTTCCTTTGACTCCTGTTTTGGTAAGAGACTGAGCTGACACTTTTCCTAAGCTTTTGCACACCAACCTTCGAATGAACTTTTTGCGATTTTCTGCAATTTTAACGGAAGTTCAAAAGTAGTTCAACGACTAACTTTGTCTCAGATGAATTTACATAACCAAAGCACTTTTATGAATGTCAAGGCAGCGGTTAACTTCATAGATGCGCATGACATGTTGCATTGTGTGTTTGTACGAAAATACCCTTTAAGTAGTGGAGCGATCAGTTTACGTAAACGAAACGATTAAGAAAGTGGTACGAACTCCTTACACTTAGAGTGCATAAAACAGCATTCATCCAGAGAAGGGAGTGAAGACATGAAATATGCTACATTGCCATTACTTAGAAGGTTGGGAGCTAGGGTGCGCAACGATGCTAAACTGTGTAAACTCAATCGCAACCAGTGATTTATGGAGGCGACTGATGTAGAAAGTGCCAAATAGCAAACTTAAGAGCGAGTTAATGCACGTGAAGCAATTCATTTTGAACGTTTTTAATGCCCAAAACCACTACCACTAATATGATGACAATTAAAAAGCAGCAGCAAAGATTTGCCGTATTCATACGTGAGGTTGTGCCACACGTGTTTTAACTATGCACCTAGTCATCATTTGGTTTAGCTGGCTTCGCTTTCGTTTTGCTTATGGGGTATTTTGATGTTACAATTTACATGATCCACTTGCACTTTGTGCCAAGACCAACGTACCTCCATTGGGTGGCCTGATCTCAACGCCACGCCTATGGCACCAATCTCTTCTGTGTACATAATATGTACGACCTTCTCAAGCATTGTCTCCCATCGCCTCGACAATAGTTTTGAAAAGGTACAGCAGTAGCAGTGAAACGCGTCCCAGATCTTAAAAGGCAGGAGAGCTGCAGGAAAGTTATCAATGATGGAACGATATAAGCCGTGGACTATCTAAAAACCACATCATGACGCTGTCTCCCGAATCTACAGGAAGATTTCAACAAAGAATTCTCGCATATTCACCTCAGCCTAATTTTCAGCTGAAGAAAGAGATCAAAAACATGTAAATTCGGACAGATACAGCGTGAGACCAAAGATGCAAGCAGAAAATGTGGCCAAATGGAACTGAGTTAAACCCTATTTTTATTTACAGGACCAATTTTAGAGCATCTTTCTATATTTAACCGTTGACTCACGAATTTGCGGACAAAACAACCTGCTCATGAGTCCAGACCCTTTGAGGTGGCACTACAGTTGGGTTGTAGGTTTCGCCTCATAGTAGTAAGTACGTTGTGATAGCCAACGCAGAATAAAAATCTTGATGGAAAGTTTAACGCTAAGGCTAGAATGGGCAAGGGAGCTACGCGATATCTCGGCTTTTCGTCACGAAGGTGCCTCGCCTTTATATCTCTGGCTTCCAGACACTATTAGAGATTCACATCTCTAATGCATTGAGAACACATATTTTGCCTAAGTATTGACTTTGTTTTGTGTTTGTGGGGGCCTTATGCTAAGATTCAAACAAAGAATTTATGTTGGGATACTTGTAAACTTTGTTCATTGAAGAAGTGATCCTTAGTATAAGTATGTCTTTGTAAAGTGTTTGATGCAGCTACTTTTAGATTAAAAAAAATTATTTTTACCACTTGATGTCTTACATGGACTTTTTATGCTTTCAAATAAGTTAAAATTCGACTTGATTTGTTCACTGTTCGAGTGTGCATTTCAAAGTTTCACGCGGCGATATTGGTTGTCGTACTGCGTCTGTGCTCGCTTTTCTCTTATCATGTCGGATTACGAGTCGGACGAAGAACCTACGGCTGCCGATGAAACTGTTCTTAACAAGTATAAGGTTGCTGGTGAGATTGCACACAGTGAGTCAATTGTTGTTGTATCTGACCGAGGTTAAGCTGTTTTGAAGGAACTTATGAAACAATGTGTCCCCGGCGCAAAAATTATTGAGCTCTGTGAGTATGGAGATCGTCGAATCGTCGAGGAAACAAATAAACTCTTTAAGAAAGAGAAGGAAATGAAGAAGGGGATTGCGTTTCCTACTACTATTAACGTGAATAACTTCATTTGTAATTATTCGCCAATCGCGGGGGAGGAGAACGCCATTGAGGAACTCAATGACGAGGATTTGGTGAAAATGTATGTCCCTTTGTTATAATAATTTACTTCTAGCAATTTGGGTGCACATATTGATGGCTTTTCGTCCGTTATTGGTCATACCTTCGTGGTCGGCGCTGGTCCCGTAATTTTTTTTTCATCTTGACTTTTTCAGGAAAAAAAGGTAACAGGTCGGAGAGCTGATGTTATAGTTGCAGCGAACATCGCTGCTGAAGTTGCTAGACGCTTGGTCAAACCAGGAAATGAAAATTACGAGGTGTCGGACATGATCACAAAAGCAGTTGCTGATTTCGATTGCAGACCTATTCAAGGCGTTCAGTCTAATCTCATGAAAAAACTTGTTTTCGATGGTGATAAGAGCATAGTGTTAAACCCGGATGATGACCACAAAAAGGGCGTTGAAAAGTGTACGTTCGAAATGTATGAGGCTTGGCTGCTTGATATCGTAATTTCAACCGGCAGTGGAAAGACGCGAGAGCACACTGCTAGAACGACGTTATTCAAGAAGAATGAAACGGTTTACCACTTGAAGATGAAGGCGTCAAGAAGTAAATTTGCTTACTAGCTTGCATTCTTAGAGTTCTATAGTGAGGTTTCTACGAAATTCCAGGAATATCCTTTCAATATAAGGTCGGTTGAGGATATAAAGTCAGCACGTTATGCTGTTACTGAATGCGCAAATCATAATGTTATCACCCCGATGCCTGTTCTCGTAGAGAAAGAAAAGGAGTTTGTTGCACAATTCAGGTTCACCGTGATACTGATGCCCAATGGATTGATGAAGATCACGGGGCTACCTTTCGATTCCTCTTTATACAAAACTGATTTCAAAACCGTAGACCCCGAAGTTAAGGATCTTCTTAGTCAGCCAGTGAAGTCGTCAGGTGGAAAGAGGAAGAAGCCTGTGAATGCTAGCAACGATCAAGGTAGACCTGCTGCACAAAATGCGTAATTTCCCATCCCTCCAGTGGTTGTCCATTATGTACATGCATGTCTAATATTTTCAATAAATGGTGAATTTTTAGATCCTGTCCTTTTACCATGGCTTAGTAGTCATCAACTGCCTTGGTAAGTTCTCAAAAATGTTCTAAATTTGTTGTTCACTGCTATGATTGTTCTTCTTTGTCGTTATTTGTGAGTTGAGGGGGGGGGGAGGTTCTTTTAGGCTGCTCTTTCCAAGCATTCGCAGCATCGACCTGAATCGTGAATTTTATGGTTTATTGGAAGCTAAGTACATGATGGCTTTGTAAATGTGTGGTTCCTTCACTTCCTCGACGTCTGGACCTTTATATGATGCTGGTTTTGTCATTAACTGTGCAGGGGCGCATGGATTTTGAATCCAGACCTAACTCAATTATTTCCCAAGCCTATGAAGTTATGAATTGTCTAAGCACTCTCTGGAGCTAGTAGGGCATGTTGGAGCTGCGTCAGTGTGTGCAACTGCTTTCCTAGTCTTGTTCTTAACGGCTTCAATTTAACAACGCGTATTTCACTGACATACACTTAGAGTTTGCAAATTGACATTGGGCGCAATGAGTGGTAAATGCTGCGACCAAATTTCACTTAACTATGTTTGAATTTTGTCGCTACTTGTGTTGCTTGTACCGGTCCATTAAAGTGGAAGGAACTAGGTCTTAAGTCACCATGGCGTTTTAACGCACTCAAAATAGTGAATAGCGACTCGTCCACCTTTTAGGGCGACATTTTGAGATTGTCCTGCTCTGGTATCATCACTCCTGAAATGTTCCATGAGTAGTTTGGTCATGTGCTGCGTTTCAGATGCGCTCTGCATTATTCACGTGAAGCCTTAAACTAATGCTCTAGTTAGTTATCTGTTGGTCTTCGCCGTATCCGTAATCTTCGGGTCTTTTGGTGCGCTAGCAATGAGTCACCCACCGTGTCGGCGTGGTTCGATCTTTGTTGTCAGTCTTCAGGGCTTCAGGCAAATTTGGAAATTCGTTAACCGTAAAGGATGTTTTGCATTTAATAACACACCCCATTTCGGTCCCTTCAAACTACCTATGGAGAACTTGAATTTGTTCGTTCCTGTTTACGCGATGCTTGTTCCAAGGAACTGGGCACGTGGATTCTATAATGGGGAAATCGAGTGACATTCCTGATGCCTGTTATTAACAAACCGCAAGTTCTAAAGCATCAGGGACCATCAAATTACTGGGACTGGCTGTAATTACTGTAGTTTTTGGAACCTGGGAAGGTTCAGTGTGCTTATCCTCGTAATTCATGCGGACCAAAGGTGTCATTATTTTGGATGGCGGAAGCGGTTTGGCCCTTGAGCTCCTCCACTCGGTGTGGTTGGTATTTTTTATGCGTTAGACTAAAATATCTACCTATTACGTGTAAGTAGAGTGATTCTTACTACTGCACCAAGTGGGGCCGCATGAGTGTAATGATGCGAGTGCCAGAAGTATGGGATCCATAAGTTAGCTTCCCCACCTACGATTGCAGCATTTTCGAATCATATGACTAGTAATTTTAAAACCGTACCATAAGTAAAGTATCTGAGATAAGCGACGGTGATAACGTCCACCTCTACCTACCTGTTCTTTCTCGATCCAAACAGTCAAGGCACTAGTATTGCGTTGGGCATTTTCAGTGTATTGGGATGGTACTCGTACATGTTCCCATCCACTGATGCATTGTTAATGACATTTTAGAGTCTCGAGATCTATGTGAAAATTAAGGAAGGCATAATAATGGATTTGAACATGCACTGTCGAGGGAATGTGGTGTTTGAGGTCACCGTTGTAGCGCAACCGATAAAAGTACAATAATGGGCTTTCATAGCGCTCTCTTTAAACAAATGATGAGTTGGACAAACAGCATATTTCATGGACTCTTTGGTTAAATGCCGTCCACCGGCGTAAGTCCTCGCAACGTAATCATTGGGTAAATCATGCTGGTCGCCGAATTTTTATACATTTGGGAGACAGGAGGAGGAAGGAGGTGAGCTTGCCACCAGCCTTTCCGATCTCTTTTAACAAATCTTTTGGGTCTGGAGCTTTGGGCCTAGGAAATATATGGGAGGAGAGAGTACTGCTGAATGGCACGAGAGGGCACAAATAGGCGTGAGGATATTGGATCCGAAGCAGTCACAACAAAGGATGGGATTTGTCGTAGCGCTGTGGAGATAGGATTTCGCGTCTCTTTGTTTTCACGTCACGACTACCAACCCCGCATTTATAGGCATTTTTTCCCAGATAAAAGAGCATGAATGATAGGATGGCCGTTCATTGACATTTCCATGTGGGTGGGAATTAGCAGCCTCGTAATGAATTTTTCTAGATGGTATACAGTGATCATCGCTAGCTGCAATTGTTACTCTTTTTTTTTTCGTAAATTATGAGACTGACTTAGTTATGGAAGACGAAACACAATGGCAAGACTGCTGCTGTGGATTGTCAACGATTCCCCTTTCCACTCCGCTAATGTGTAGTCCTCAGCAGTAGGAGCCAGATTAGTTGGCCTCAGAGACGTGACTCGATTTCCACTACCACAATGCCTGCAAACGCAAGGTGCAACGCTCAAACTGAGTATACGCATTTGATGCACGAAAATGATCGCTATTACTGGTGTGACCAGAAGAGTGGGTGAGGTTAAATACCAAGATCGAGCGTTAGGCAACCAACGCACTACAAATGTTATTGCTTGTTCGCCAAAGGTCTACTGTTATGCTTAATTTTGAAAAATATGCAAATGCGCGTAGAATTTGAGCCTTTCTTGTTCGATAAAATAAAGTACACCTCTCCGCTTTTCCTAATAGGATCGAAAGGTCAAAAGGGCTCAGAGTACCACTATTAGTGACCATTGCTGGATCTAAGTCGGCTTTGTGCCTGGCATTAAATGCCCAAAATCGGTCTTGAAGCTGGATGTCGACTTTGTGGACACGGCCGACGGAACGCCGCTCGAGTATGCTTCCAAATGTGGTTGATGGCTGTGTGAGCAGGGGTAGGTGAAGGCAGGGCATAATTGCATCGAAGACGACAAGTTCTTCAGCTTCAAGTCTATCAAGCTGAGGATGGACAAGTAGATACTGTATATATGAAACAAAAAAGAAGATTCACCATCCTTAACGAAAAGTCGTTTAGTTAATCTAAGGTCATCTCTCAGTGTGAGGCCCAGTCCCATAGGATTTTATGCTCACCATACTTGTTTGAATTGATTGGCTAGGCTAGGCCAACTAAATGCTCTTGTAGCTTAAGCAAATGAAAATGAAACACTGAAACTTGTATTGGGTTGATTCGATCAAGAAGCATTTGGCAGTTTACAGAGCTGAAATGGGGTTGTGATTGGAGAATTATCGTCGACAATGTCCTTTTACAAAGTTTACACAAATTGTTAGTTAAAAGGCTGCAACCTAAGTTCCATTCCACCTACGTAATTAAGCCGCAAAGTTCATGTGTTGAGTACTTGCACCTCTGACAATCACATGGCTGCGAGGCCAACTCCACCTCTGTATATAAGCTCATTTCAGTCAACTCAACCAAAACTGTTTGAATTGCAAGGTAAATAAGAAGTATCTCCACTCTACTAATTGGCACTTCTAGTTTTAAAAACACAATTTGCTTTTGTTGAGTTCCTGTGTTCGGAATCCATATTAGGAATGGCACTTTGATAGCTTAAGATGCTTTTTGTTCTTCTTCTCCCAAACCTCTGCATCACACTTTGCTCTATACCACCAAGTGTGTCTCATTGTTTTACCGCCGTTTTGAGTGAAGTGACAATGAACACCGTTTCTTGCATTCTGCAGATTTCCAAATGTCGTCTGATGCTAAGAAGGATGAGGTGAGTCCATGTTCGCATTTATCCCATTTGAATTTTACTTTCAGACTCAAATGTCTTATCCATGCTTGGAATTGTGTAGTTTGATAATTTTACCTCATTAGCATGAAAACAGCAAAGAATCCTTTAGAATACGATTTACGGCAAATGAAGTAAAATATTCAAAAAATCGACGCCTGGATGTTTTGCACCATTCTCCCTTTAAAATTATAAAGCGTTGCAACTTGCTATGCAGCTTAGAGTTCATGCTGTTGCCTTTGACTAGGACACGAAGAAAGAAGGCTTCTTCAAGAAAATGTTTAGTGCACCAGGAAAAGGTTCTTCCACGGACAAACCAAAAAAGCACACCAGTAAGTCGATCTTTCATAAATGACGGCCACCTCCATTTGTTAAAAAATTATGCCACACCGAGCTAGTAATTTGATACCTTATGGGAAATTAGCAATAAGTCGCTAAAAGTACGGCAACAAGTGAAGCAGGAGATGGAGTTGGTGAATTAGAGTGGGACAAGTACTGAACCAGGTCAAGCATTGCCTTTCCGATTCACAATTTCTAACATGGTAGTAGATTTAATACTACTATAGTTTTGTTGAATCAAAAATGCTGGGAACAATAATTGATCCAACATTTGACGTGGTAGCATGCATTTTGAGACCCTAAAATTCACTCATCATCGTGTAATGGCCTCAAGAAGCGCTCACGGCTAATGTGATGGGTTTCGCTTAATTTCTTTTTTATTGGCAGATAAAATTGGAGGTCTTGGTAAAACCTCCAAACACTCTGGAGGTAATGCCGACCAAAAGAACACACATGATGAGAGCCCGGATGCAGGACACGGAGAAAAGGATCCCAACCCAGACCAAGTTCTTCGTGACAGCACCGACGCTTGCAAATGAGGGTAGAATTCATCACACGTCCTAACGAACTCTTTTGACTGAATTGCATTACTGTTTCTTCGTAAAATATGCCACTCCCTCCATGTTCGCAACTCTGCTTCAAGCTCGAGTGGGAATCCTTCAGCGCATCAATTATTGGGTACCCTTGGATCGGTGCAACCCTGTAGTCGGTTACGTAAACGAAAGGGAAACAGAGAAGGAAATAGTAAAGGGTTGTGGCCGTTTATCAAATTATTGCTTTGCTTGCTTGATTACCAGTACTGGTGGTGAATACTTCACAGGCCATATTATTTTCTAGGGTGGGTAGAATTTCGAGCCATGCCAAAGATCCCACTTTTTCTGTAGTACTTTATTTATGTGGTCACCTGATGTCCAACGATTACTTTAGTACATGTCTTGCCTTAGGGCCAAGTCAAGACTCAGTCCCTTCTTACGCTTCTAGAATACATGCATTCCGACAAACTTAATACCTTCTTCTGCCACACTTTCCTTCCTGTACGATTGCATTGTCTTCGAATACCTAACATGTAGATTCAGGACGCTACGAACAAAGCTTTAAAAGTTGATGACGACTCAAACCAGGAATTCATATGTACTGACGTTGCAAACAATACTTATAGTACAAATTTGGGAGTGTAATGTCCCCAAATTTACTATTCAATAGCAGAAGCTATTGGGGATGGCCAAGTATTCGTATTCAAGCAGAAAGGGTGAAATCAAGTACAGAGACCTGGGATTTCCCTCCAGGTTGAAGAAAACATCATGCTAGATTGAACACTAATTTTGTACGGAGAGGAAAGAACAGGGCCTCAGCTTGGACTAGAAGCAAGGTAAAGCGAACAAATACCAGACGAACGCCAAAGTAACCGCCAGATATCAGGTGGTGAAATAAACAAAGCATTACAGTGAAGAACTGGCCTAGTTCGAAGGCCGACATATGCAGTCTGGGGCAATAAGGCCACAAAAGTCCGCCATTCTATACTGGAAGTCACACGAAGAATGATTTACGAAAACGATTAAAATTGGTTACAGCTGATAAGTTGAGATCTCATGACAAAGGGAAGTTAATATCCGCTTCCGATGCGAGAACATTACAATTGCAAGATATGCAGTATGCTAAAGGGAGTACAGACACCTCACATAAGTATTTGGCTTTTTTAACAAGATTTAAAAGTTACTATCATGCATTTGCATCGGATCACAAACGATGTTTTGGTTTTATACTTTCGCATCAAAAATATGGTACGCAATTTCAACTTTTTGCTAAACTGGTAAGATAATAAGCAAATCTGAGTCAAATCGGGAATTGTTTTGATGCGCCAATCGCGCACTTAATAGATGATGTCCCATTTCCCGTTCTTATGAATTTTCTCGAGTTAATTTCTTTACCTTTTTATGTCAATGCTTCGTTGTTAAACATGGCGATGTCTGCCTTACTTATGGATAATTTGAAAAGTGATTGCAACCTCTGATTGTTCGAAAGTATAGTACCATTCACTTACGGGTCTTCTTGTAAATACTATCGTCTACCAAATTATCTCGCTCTGCATATTGGAAATTCGTAAACAACTTCCACCATGTGTGATATAATGCCAACAATCGCTGAAGATGGGAATTCAAGCCAGGGTGATCGGGACTCACAAGTCAGCGCTGAGGGGAATACTGTTGAAGATATGCTGCTAAGCATTTTGGACGAACGCGATCGGTTGATGGAGAATTTCCAAGAGGCGCAGGAGCAATTAAGTTATTCACAGAATCGGCTAAGCGAACTTGAACGGGAAAAGGATTGCCTATCGCGCCAACTCCGTGAGAAGGTTCCTGAGGTCTGTGGCTTTCTAAATCCTATAGTTGGGTATTTATTTGCTTTATGTTGTATTCGATAGTCTTATTTTATATGTGAATATATCTCTAAAGTATGTTGCGATTTTATTGTGATTGTTGCATCTGGTTGCAATTTTTAGCCTTCTTAAGATGCAAGCCTGATACTACTACTTTTTTCCACTTTCGTTTTCTACGTGTTGATCATTCGGAATAAGTTGCACATTATTTGAACTAGTAGAATTTACAGGTGTTTTGTTTTCTTGAAGAGTACTTTGAATGCTTTGTCTTGGTAAATTTATGAAGACTAAATTCTTTTTTGCCATTGATTCTCATCAAGGACATTGCGGTACTAGCCAAAGACGTTCAATTTTACCGAGATCAGTTATTGGAGCGTGAGGATGAGATTCAGGAATTAAAGGCTGAAAGGAGCAACACCCGAGTAAGACAGGCCTTGTTTGCATTTAACTGTTATACGTAAAGGAAATGTTTCCTTATTATTGTTATTATTGTTCAATCAATCTAAGAAATAGAAGTGATGGTAAAGTAAACTTTGCTAGCGTTCCGCAAAGTAATTGCCCTTTAACTCACCGCTGTTATTATAATAAAAGTGATAAAATAATACTCCGATTTACCTTGTTCTGGGAAATATATGTCAGTAAAGTTAGTCGAAGGGTAATGTTAGTAAAGATTGTGAGTCCCAGCGACAAATCTAAGTGGTAACCAATTCATTCGTAATAGGCAAGTTCATTTTCTTCTTGCGTTTTGTTTTCCAGTTGTTGCTGGAGCATTTGGAGTGCCTGGTGGCGCGACACGAACGTTCACTGCGGATGACAGTAGTAAAGCGGCAGATGTCGAGTCCAGGTGGAGTGAGTTCCGAGGTGGAGGTTTTGAAGGCACTGAAGTCACTGTTCGAACACCACAAGGCCATGGATACGCGTTTGCGTGAGCGCCTTCGCGCTGCCCTAGAGCGTGCTGCTCAGTTAGAAGAGGATGTTCGTGCTTCTGCCTCAGATCGAGCCTCACTCCGCGAACAACTGGCCGCCGCCCTCGCCAATATCGCAGCTAGTACAGGTGTGATCCTTTCAGCTTTTCTCTGGCAGCCAATCGAGTCTTATACCTAAATAGTTCAAAGAATGATGCTCTTGTGTTTTTTAACACAATGCGATCTCTTTACCATTAGTTACCTCTTTCAACAAGCATTTCTTTAAATACAAACTAATCTATACAGAAAATTTAATTTGCCTTTTTGTTACTCGCCACCAGCACACTCGACCTGGCACCTTACTGCGTCAGTAGCCATGCATCTGTCGATGTAGTTAATGCCATATCCTTCTTTTTTTTAATTTACAGAACGTCATCCTGAATTCTCCTTACTATGTTTCCGACTCTTAAGGTTACTGAAATTCCTGAATTTGGCGTGTTAACCACTCCCTCTTCTTTGCTTGCAGCAGATCTCGAATGTTATTTTTATCCTGACAATGATACCACTCGACGGCACCAGCAGATAGATGCTGTGCATGGCTTTCTCCACCTCTGATTTCGCTGTTTGCAGTAGATCGAACTTCGTTCACCGTTTATTCGAACTAATTGTCATTTAGGTTAACCAAAATAAGAAAGTTAGTCCACGCTGTTGTGCACTATACTATGATACTTAATAAGTGGATGCAGTTCTTTCTTATAAGGGCCTCTTTTTGCAGCCGTGTCAAAATTGCCTTCGGACATCTTTTGTCTAATTTAACCTTACGTAGCATCTGCACTTCGAATGCTGCAATGCATTTTAGATGCTCTACTTTGGAATTGGGAGCGTACATTAGTTACGGTGTATGTTCTGGAGGCTTCGATTTTACTGTGCCCCTGAGGGGATCCTAAGGGATATCACTGCTGCCAAATGTCTACATTTGAACTTTCCGTAGCTCTTGGAAGATCTAATGGTCGCTGGTGAAATTAATATGGTTCACTTTCAGTGCATTATTCCTGGTCACCTTTTGCATACTTGCCCAATTATTACTCCAACTTTGGATATTTGGTAATCGAATGAACTTAACTATTTTGTCTATATGAAGAATCTCCTGTCATACAGTCTACATTTACTATTCATTACTGATGAAGACGATGTGATTGGTCTGCTCTAGCCTCGTTTCATTGTTTCTTTAATACATATGCATATTGCATCTGTATTACTCGTACTCTTTAAAGGGAAGGCTATAATTTACGTAAATTCTTCCTTTGCCAAAACAGCCATTCTTGCGCGGAGAGTTTTTCGACAAGAGGCTTGGTCGCGACATGTGGAATAACAACATTACGTACGCAGAAAGAGCGGCAATTTATGTTGCGGATAAAAGACAACTGCCTGCTATCCCTGAATGCTAATGTTGTGTATGTGAGTCTTAGCACGTGTGTTAACATCCCCAATGGATAGGTTCATACACACACACACACAGGAGAGTAAATGAAAACGAGGGAGATCCTGTTTCTTCCTCGTCCCTCCTGCCCGTTTTCCATACTTTTTTTCCAAGGTTTCATACGCTCTGCATGAACTGCTGGTGAAATGATATAATGTAAATGGATTGGCTTGATAGACCACCTGAATGTCCGAGAGTAATATCCGATTTTATTACTTTCTTTTACCCTCGCAGACGTCCTCATGATGCCTCTGCTTCTCATCTTATGAGTGCATTGATGAGAAACCTTTAGCTGGTTTCCCAACTGCAATGAGTCGATTGTTAGCAAAGTATTAGGTCAATAATTATGATTTCTTCAAACATCCCGACATTACTGTCCAAGCGGCGGATTCAATGGCGTCAAATGGTCGATAACGTCTTTTAAGTCTTATTGTTAAAAAGTGCTTGCGCTTCTGTGTCTAACATCTATTGGGCTTTTAGCTTTGAGCGTAAAGTTTCCGCATTTTCGTTGCAACGTTCGTGGGCTATGCTTGTAGTTCTTTTGGAGTAGCAATAACCACACAACTCCAATCAATCTTCCTCATGAACAAGTCGGCTGCTGCTCTTGCATTCAAATTAGTCGCACTAAAAGTGAAGTTCTGAGCTGGTTCGCGTATCAATCGCTGGTCCTTATTGGGAAAACGCGATGGATACGCCATCCTGTAATTGAGGGCATTTGCGAATAGGCAGGCACTTAACCCGAGGCCTGGCTACGGACGGGAAAATGCTTTGCCAGCTGGCCTGGTCGTTACAGCGCGTACTTTCCTCATCGATAGGGTGTTGCTAATCCTTTTGTCGCCTTGATGGCATGAGATTGAGAGTCAACTAAGGCACTAGCAATCAAAATATCAGTTAATAGGTTGAACTTTGGATGAAATTCCATAGCTTCTGGCACAGGATCATGAGACACCTTCTGCTCGCTGGTGCGCTTTACTTAACTAATAGAAATAAGGGAGGTGTGATAGCTTATTATGATTGTTTGTTTATGCTTTTCTTTCGTCTGCTCCCAACAATGGTAAATGGGAGGGAAACATTTGGTTCATTCAAGATAGCTATGCAACGGACTTGACCAGGCTCCGATTTATGGTGCATACTTTTGAAAACGTAGTCAAAACTTTTTTCTTGAGATTTTACCTTAATGGTTTAGTGAGGTTTATGCTCTCTTCCTTTGATGTCCGTTGAAGAACTTTATGCACATAATCAATTCTGGCATATTCAACAGGACTTTTGGCATTGGGAGTAGTTATGGGCAGTACCAAATCATTTGACGTTTTGCACCTGATTGGTGCAATTTGCTCGATTCTTCCCGTTGCAGAACCCAAAATCTCGGTTGCAGCATAGATGCCATCGTAATTATGTGCGGTACGTTCGTGAACCGCAAGAGAGCCACAAGTCAGCTAGAATATATTTCTTACGATTTCACCCACTTGTTACAATCAATTTAATTCAACTTAGACGCGTTGTCAAAGCACAAGTCACGCGATGCTCCTCACTGCCATTTTTCCCTCCATTCCATCATAGGAAGTGACCTGAATTCTCCGTTTTCTTCGTATTCAGACGCCTTATCTCTAACGTTTGTGGCGCTTCAAATACTCTGAAGTGCGCAAGCCATCGAAAGAAACTACTGCATGCGATGACAAGCTTCTCCTAGATCCGCATACAGAAGACCCAAATTAGAACGATGCCTTTGACGATTAAACGCACAGACTTCGATAAACATTCTAGGCTTTGTTAACTGCACTATTCTACGCCGAAAATTTTCGTCAAATTGGCTAACTTATTTACAAAAGGAATATAAAATAGTTAAAAACTTCTTCGAAATCACACGTAGATCACATCGCACGACTTCCATGTTACAGATTTGGCGAAAATAGTTAAACACTATCACCAAATGAAGGGAAGAGAATAGTTGCTTCCTTCCGGATGTAAGTTATTTGAGTAAATTTCATCCAATAATTTCTAAGCTGTTCTTTCAGATAGTGCTTTTGAGGTCCCAATGTACCACCTCCACCATTTTAAAGAACACAATAACCTTGGTTTAAGGTTAAATGATGTTGACTGCCATATGTAGCCGGCTTTCTTAAATTACATCGCAGATCTAATCACTTTCAATACGGTAGCTTGGTGTTATGATAGTGCGCATTCGTTGTCTTCACTGCAGGAAACGGTCTGTCAGTCGACCCTGAGGGCAAGAAGGAGACCGTTGACTCAGTGGAGTCACAACCTCCCGGAGGTCCGCCAGTAAATGGCACAGAAGTTGGAGGCAGCGATAAGGAGGGAAGAAATGGTGAAGGCACTAACTACGCTGCCGTTGCCGCCGCAGCTGCCGCCAGCGCTGCTGCAACAGAGCGCAAACTTGTCGAAGTGGCAGGTCGAGCCCGTGACCTGGAATCCACCATCACAACACTTCAGAAGGAGCTTGGACGTGCACAGGACCAAGTGTGTCTCTAAGTTGTTTATTACTCCTATTCACATTGCCCTCCAATTAGGTGTGCATTAGAAATTATTAACAGCATTATCAATACTGTTTTTGATAGTTTTTTGGGGAGCCTCATTCGATTTTTCTTTGAGAGGAACGTCGATTAATAATAAAGTACTTTCACCTACCCGATTTGTGCATAACAGACATTGTTGCAAAGTCGTACCCTAGGTTTCAAAATCACCGAACACCTGACTTTCTTTGGCGTCTCTACATTTTTGACCTGTACTGAGACTATCAAGCATATTTTAATTTCAAAAATGCTACAAAATTACTTCCGTTGTTGGTGTTACTTGCGTCTACATTGGGATGAATGCTGGCGATCCACTAGAGACTGTGTGCGAGAGACAGCAGCGTCGACACTTAGCATTGCATTTTGTCTTTCCTTTCCCCATACGAAGGTGACACGACTACAGCGGGACTTGCGCGAGTCAGAGGCGCAACGGGAAGATCAGGAGTCTCGCATCTCAACATTGGAGCAGCGCTATCTCGCCGCTCAGCACGACGCCACTGCAGCTCACGAGAAAGCCAATCGCATAGGCGCCGATCTCATCAGTCGCGACTCTGAACTCAAACAGGTAACGCCCTTTGTCAAAGCCTCTTCACTATTCAAAACTATGATCATTTTGATTTGAAAAGTATAGTTAAATCGCTACAACAAACTGTTTCATTGGAGTTCTTTTGACCTAATTAGTATTCATTTTTGTCACTTTGTGAATCGATTGAGAGTATGCACAAGTCGTAAAGATTTATCATAAAGTTGTTGCTTTTATTTGCGTTCTTATTTATCAAAAACAAAACTTCCCATGTTTTATACTCACTCGGGGATAACTAACCAAGGCTTAGGTTTCTCGGTCATTTTCTATATCTATTGCATCTTACTAGTTCAGTAGTCTTGGTAAGCAATTTGGTTACCTTGTAACCATCACTCATTAGGCCTTCACTGCACGAGTTTTCCCTATTAAACGGTCATTCCTGTGGCGTAAAACTTGTGCTGCCAAGATTTAAGGATTTTTTCCCTAACCATAAATGTGTAGTAGGGGTTCAAAACCTGTTTGAAGTGATGTGATTTCATGATGAATGGGATTGGTTTACGATCATTATAAGAATAAAATGAACGCCTACAAACGTTTCTCACTACGCTTTTGTGCGGAAGTCCCTTTGTAAAAATGTGCTAACAAAACGTACGGCTGAAATACCGCCTGGGGGTCGTGAACTTTTGTTTTACCACTGAGGCTTGGTGATCGGAGCGCATTCAACTTCTCAGACCCTGCCGTGTAGACACTGCTACTCAATGTGGAGGCAATGGGGAGCACAAAAGACATTGAAGCTTTGAAAACTTTAATCAAAGCCCTGAAGGTCTTTAAAAATGGTTTGTTATCATCGGTAGTGACTGCTTTTTTATCATGACGTCCAAGTCCTCCATGTGAGGTATGTCATGCTAGATTCGACGGCGAATCCAAAGACGGGTGATTTTCGAAACATTCATCTTAACCGTCTCTACATAGACGACTTTAATGCAAATGCTTCAGTGCATTTCAACAAAGTCGCTTGGTTCAACAGTGCTTTGTTAATGATATTCATTGTTGATTCAAACGTTGCAAAGGGAGTTTTCATTTCTCATCGTTGGCGTCCTCTTTGATGGGTCACCGCTTGCAACCACCATAGAATAAGAAGCCTTTAATGTTCATGAATCATTGGCCTTGCGAAGCTACACTGTATACTGACAAACTAAGCTCATCCCAATACTCGCATGCAGGATCGTAAAAATAGTTACCAATGCGTTTTAATAAATGAGGAGGGCCTGAAAGGTCAGCTCAGCAAAATGTATTGCTCATATTTTCACGTAGACTGAGAAGTAACCAGGTAAAGTATGTATGGTAAAAACAACAATAACTAATTCATCTCTTTCCTAGTCAGAGGAACGGGTGAATCACCTCAAAGTAGAAGTGGATATGCTTCGAAACAAAAACGAGGACTTGCAGGTTATGCTGGAGAAGTACCAAAGTCAAGAGGGTGACCAACCAGCACCAGTGGCTTCAGGCAGCGCTGCGTCTCCAGCAGACCCGTCTGCTGCCGTATCTGTTCCTTCCACTATAGAGATCAGTGAGCTGCAGGAATCGAACATTCGCGCTATGCGCGCCGAGCTAACTCAGGCCGACGATCGGCTGCGCGAGGTGCAGGCTGCTATGGCTGAAACACAAGCCGAGCTTCAACGCGCCAGACAGAGGGAGAGGCTCAATGAGGATCATAGTGCTCGTCTTACTGCCACTGTGAGTTTCTTTTTCGCTTACTCTCTCTTCTCCTCCGCCCTCTTCCTTTGTTTTAACGTAGCAATTTCGGCACTTGGAAATGAAATGAAAATAATGCGCTCCTATTTGTTTGTTTCTATGTCGAATAAACCAAGCAGTTAGAAAGTGTAGCTTGGATCATGCGTGTCAAAGCCTTTTGGTTCCTCAGATATCGTCTGTTTTTACCTCCATCCGTTTACTCAAAAGTGCAGCAATGGAGATTCTCAAACATTTGTTCGATCTGCTCGACAGCCGGCTAGATGATTCTACCAATTGGTGGCGTAGCTTCCTGCGTAAAATTGTTTACAATGGAATAATTAATCTGCATTCCCTTGCTCTATGTTGCCTTTGACTAATCACTGCGTGGCTGTTTCGGTGTCAGATAAAATCCATTCTTCCATCTGACCAACTGTGAGAGGGCATTGTACGCTGCTCTTCGGAACGGACAGCCAGCATTAGGTGCATCTTCCTCCTCCTCCTCCTCCTGAAAAATCAGGTGCCTGAGTCAAATATGCACCCGGCAGTGTACGCACTATGCACACATTCACAAGCTGTTACCCAGGCTTTGTAGAAGTGCCTATCAAGTTAGCATCTGCACTATTGAAAGTTAAGCAAACAAATATTTCTCGCCATTCACCTTCCATTCCTTTGCTTTAGCTCCTCGAGCTTGGGTCTTTTGCGCATTAATTGCACTTTTATTTATTCCTACTTGATTTTAACTTGCGACAATGTAACAACACTGAAACCGGGTACATTGTGCATGTGAAAGCACCCAATCCCACTGATACTTGGCGTATTTGCCTGACAAGTTGGCAGAGGCACTTTAGGCTAGAGTGAGGGCTTAATTTGCACAGGCGGTGCGCTTTCTTTTACAGTAAAATGCGGGCTAAGATGCCGTAGATTCACAGTGTTATCCATAATCCTCAACTTTAATTTCACCATCATTTTGTTAATCTCCTCCTCCCTTTCTGTCTTTGCCCTTCTACCCGCTTACCACTTCTTAGCTTCCCATTACGGAAAGGAGGCAATAAATTGAGATTGATTGAGATTTCAGTTATTAACACCTGAACTTTTCACCTCCCAACAATGTGAAGGACAGTGCCTCAAATGTCACGCATGTCATGAATGTATTAATCGAACCCACAACAATGTCTTCACTGAAATTTTGCTATAATACCAAGTAGAAATGCTCGCACATATCTGTGACTGACAGTTTTCTCTCCTGCGTCACATCCTTTCTACTCATTTCCAAGGTATGAGCCATTTGAAATCTCTCTGTCTTCCATGGCGTAACTGTGTAATTAAAAAATGCGGTCCAGGGGCACGGATTGTGATTTTAGTATTGGGACCCGTGATCACTAGTTGACACACCGCGACACAGCGTGCAACCGTCTCCTCTGCCTGAATGTCAACACACTTTGCTAGCACACGTGGACGTCGACTCGTTTGCATAAGGACAACGCAGCTTGTTGTAGGCAGCAAGCGTCACTAGGCTTAGGTAAATGCAGGGATGAATTTGCCTTTCAAATGGGATCAATTTAAATCCTGACATTAAATCATGTTAGAGCGGAAGTAGTGCGGACTCTTTGTCGTTACACTTAGTTGATGTGTCTTAAAGTTTGGAAATTTTACTCCTCTTTACATACAGCCTTCGGCTTCAACATTGCGTCTTCAAGAAAAAAGGGTGTTTAGACATGCCATTATCTTGTATTAAGTGAAAAATCGTACACTTAACCCAAAAACATTGGTAAAATTGCCTTCAATACCCGATTTGTATTTATTAACTCTTTGACAAGACCGTTGCGAGGTAAACAAATGCTGCATTCAATTAATTGTGAAAGTTCTGACGGCAAATGTCCAAATTTGTTACATCCAGACCTTAAAATTTTCATTTTTTTATTCAAAAATGAACAGTTGTCGATTATGTCGGTGCCAAGCGCTCCAACTTCCCGTTTGCCAGATGGAACCTGTTGACTGCCCAAATCTAGACCGTTTCGTTATTTACTGATTTTTCCATGCATTGTTGTAAATGTCGAGTTAAATTGGAGCGGTGACGAAAGAGCATTGTAATTTTTAAGAGTGGAATCCACAATTAGTATCTTGCTAACCCACCACTACTGCTATTCAAGCCTCATTTTCTTCGCCATTCAGTCATTGATGTATGTGTAGCCGCTATGCACCGCTCCTTGTGTTCAGGTCGACAAACTTTTGCTGGAGTCGAACGAACGATTGCAGACACATCTAAGGGAGAAGATGGCTGTAATGGAGGAGAAGAATCAGTTGACTGCGGAGTTGGATCGTGTTCGTCGTCAAATGGAGTCTATTCAGTCGGAGCGTGATCGGCTTGTAAATGAGTTGGACAGGCTTCGGAGACAGGCCTCCCTAGCGGAATCGCTTGACCTGCCAAATCTCAACAGTGAGTGAATTCATTTTCACTGGTCATTCATGAAAACTTAACCTCTTCGTCAGAACGCATTTCTATTCAAGTAGAATATTTTTACAATTCTGGGAACCACTAAACTAGACACATCACACCCACAACCTTTCCTTTTTACAACACATAGGGCAGAAGTAATCTACGTACACTTCACCTTTTCTGGCAAAATTATTCAAGTGGTTCTCATTTTTTTTTGGTTTTGTTCTCGATGGGTCCTATGCCTTAAAGCTTACACATAAGAAATGGAATGGGGAAGAGCATTGGTAGGGAACGGTGTATTGCACGAAGAGATGGTGAAAAATAAATCACAAGGGAGGATGGCAAGGTGGGTTTATACTCCTCATGACAGTTGCCGAATCGCAGCCTTACAGCTACCCATTTCACCAACATGGAGGCATCTCTTGCCACACAGTGGGTTTTGCACCTTGAATTCATCACGACGGCTTCCTAAGCCTACGACATGCAAAGCAAGCCAGTATGTCTTCCGGCACCTATACGTGGTTCCAGAACTGGCGTAACAAATAGCCGTGTCCTTGCATTACCAATGTATTCGAAGTAGCCAGTCACCATTGAACCAATCCATACATCATTAGGATATAAAACGTATGTGTGTGTAACTTGTGAGAGATCGTCAAGCGTATGAAAATCTTATCACTTGTGTTATTTTAATAAATCTCTTCCAGTATGGCAAAAGGTAGTCACATTAAGCTTCATTTCGCACATTTTCAGACACAAACTAGTTTCAGTGAGAGAAATATGATAGTGATTGCCTTTTTTCAGACTAATCACCTTTAAATTGCTGTGTCAAAGTCCACGAGGTGAGACTTTGACTAATAATAATAGCTCTGCCTCACGAGACTGCCATAATCGGAGTGTTCGCTGTCTTGTAGCAGTTTGGCGTACGCCGGGCACCGTGCGGTCACAGTGCGCGTCCCTGTTGCGCCGGCCTGCGAGCCTCTATCTTTCAGCCCACGAAAAAGCTGAGCTACTAAATTGGCGCCAAAAGAACCGTTTCGGGGGCTCCGCGATCATATCCTCGAAGTGTTCGTATTAGTCATCTTTGTGCACCGCTTCCTCCTAATTTTTCGTGCGCCCTCCTTCCTAATTCATAATTGCACTAACGCACCCTGCTTGCCCTCTTCCACTTTTACCTCAAAAGCAAAGAGAATCTTTGAATTCTTAATGAGCTCACAAAATTCCCATAGGAGGCAAGCCAATTAAAAGTGGTAATTGAAAGAAAATCTGAAATGTAAATGGGCACAGCCTCTTCCTAGTCCTGACTGGAAGTGGATGTCGGTGCTACACGGTCTTGCCCCATTCATTCCGAACGTTGTCATGAGGGATTCTTAAAACTCGATTTTGTATGATGGGTTTACTTAATCCCTTCTTAATGTAATCTTCGATGGAGCACTTGATTTTGTTTCACACATTAATGGTTCATTGAGGATTAGCCTTTTTTATAAAATTGGTCGAGTGCATTTATTTTTTGGCTGTTGAATGGTCGGTTACTTGACGATAAAATCTCACTTACGTGTGAGCATGTGTTCGAGTTACCCTGTGAAAGGCTTTGAGTTTTGTGGGTTTGGTTGGTTTAGTCTCTTATCTAAAAATAACAAGTGTCATTTTGCTGGATCAGGCGAACTATGGTTTTTGTAGTAATCACCGCATAGCCAATTGTGTGACAACGCTCCCAAATTGAGTTGAGACGTCACTTCACCCCTGCCACTTGAGGAAAATACTTGACACTTCCCTTCAAGTCTTTGATTGCACGCTTTGTGGAAGTGACCTCTGCGCTGATTTTCTTTTTATCCAATGTGTTTGTCGGCTCGTTAAACAAACTGAATCACATCCTTTTAAAGTATCACTAAGTCAGCTATTTTTTTACTTCAAACGACATCCAATTGCAGAAAATCACCCTTCTTGCATACTTTATGCACAAATTCGTTTTTGTTATCAGGCTACTTCGTTGGAGCGTATTTTTCGTCCCCCATTCAACCGTATCAAATGTCTTGTCACCTAAGAACTTGGTATCGACACTCGAGTAAAAATAACACATGTGTGCCTTTCATTCGAAGTTATTGAAGCTCAACGTGTAAAATTACAGCAAACAGGATTCAACGAATGCTACTAACAGAGTCTATTTGTGTTTGCTAGCCTTCATATGTTCAAGACTCATCCACCCCTTACAGAATGGTACGGACTGACCCAGCATCGTCTTTTACCCCAAATGAAGAGTTGGAGATTTTCCGTCAATGCCCTCTGAAATGCGCAAATTTAGGTCTCTTTGATTGGCTTCCTGGTTTGCGCTTGAATTCCAATCAAATGGCGAATAGGGAAGGCTAGGCGGTTGCAAAAAGTCACGGGTACGTTGTCAAGTCACTTTGGATCCATTGATAGGCTCATTTTTCACTGACTAGGATCTTAACTTTGGTTAGAAAATTGCCTCAAGCGTGATGTACTAAAAGTACCTATAAGGGGTTCATTCCATGCTTCTAGTCGTATAGGGAAAACAAATTCGGAACGCATAAGTGTTTTCGCGACACCAAGCATTATTGCATTTACCTGGGCTGCAGGAAGAAGAAGAAGAATAAGAAGAATTGATATTTTTTCGTACCCTGCAAGTGATGCCATCTACATGAAAGCTGAAATTACTTGGGTTTAAATGTGAGAGGGGAAATAATTTTGTTGTATATAACAAAAGATGGTTCGTGGGATTAATTTTGCCCTCATAACTTGCTGTTCGGCTTGGCAGTTAAATAGGCAAAAGTCGTGTAAATGTTATCTTTCACAAGCATTCCACTAGTTTGCCACTACGTCACGGGTCATGCGAACAGACTGTTTCAGATAAGGGCAGTTGGTTATGTGACCTCAAAGGGGGAAATGGCTATGCCATTTTTGCACTGTGGGGTCATCTTTGCGTTTCCAGATTAGTGAAACTGACTACCCATCTCCTTCTTTCAATTAATAGGAGGAATTTCAAAAGTTTGAGCTGCTTGAGTGCTTGCTCGGATATCTCCAGTCTTTCCTCATCAGCCGCTTGCATTTGTCCCCTCCAAAAGGCTATCGAGACGTGAATAGCATTTGTATTCTACTTCGCATCATCAAGTCGAGGTGATCGTAAAGTTGCCATAAAGTGATACTAAGGATTTTAATTGCTAGTTCAGTCCGTCAAATAACAAGCAAAACGACAGAGAGCCACGGTCAATACCGGTCTTTTCCGATCGCTATCATCCCGACTCTACATATTACCTCTTTTTCAGGGTTGTACTGGTGCATTCCGTAAAGTTTTCAATACACTTCGGCGTGTCGTGTTTCGCTTTCTTTGGACTCATCACACGCAAATGTGTTACTGCTGCTTGTTTTGAATGACAAGGCACAGCTTCATTACTAGTTGGTGGCATTTTACCACATGGGGAGGGACCTCATGCTCTTGGTAATCGCGTCGTGTACGAATACAGCTGTGGCCGATGCATCAATGAGGCCTAGGTATTCCGCTTATCCAAGCAACTAGGCGCCAGGTTTGTGTGCCGCCGACCCTCGATTTCTCACACTGCATCAGCAGGCGGCCACGTGCGTATGTTTCTGAGCGCGCAATGGCACACACGATGCATTTGTGTGCGCACGTGTCTATCCGCGTCGACCTCTCACATGCACACGCACACACTGTCTGATGTGCATGTGTGCGTCCATCAATCGATTGGCCGCTTACACATTCGCTGCATCCTCGAGTGTGTGTGGGTGTGTACGTACATTTGGGTGACGGGGTACGCGGTGTTTATTAACTGCTGACGCATCTTGATGATGCCCGCTCGCGTAGGGTTGGCTTTAGTCACAGCTTGGCACGGCTGACCCCTGCTTCCAACATGCTGATTCACCAGC
>UYWX01020605.1:2199-24840 GCA_900622495.1 Hydatigera taeniaeformis | reverse complement strand
GTTCCCAACGACCAATCAGAGTATCAAATCTAAAAAAAACAAAAATAATTAAGAACAAAAAAAGAGAGGAAGAAAGGCAAGTTATAAACCTACCTCTTTTGGATAGCCTGTGATTGAGCATGTTTCGATTGGATGAGCTGATCATGAAGTTCAGTTATCGTCTTAATACCCTCGGTACGGAAGGACTCCAACGCGGTATCGAATGTCTCATGTTTGGTCAACAGAGTCTGTACTGAGCTCAGATCGCGTCCGTAATCCTCAGAGCGAACCTGAGCCTCACGATCGGCAATCCATAGTTCCACCACATCTGTTTTCCACATGAACTGAAGGAAGGCGTGGTTATCTAGTAGAAGGGCCTTTCGACGTTCCGCATTGCGCACCAGTACTTCTAACTTCTCGCGGAGACCTTCGCATTTCTGCTCAATGGCATCTTTGTTATGATTACCATGCTCAATCAAATCCGCACCGGCACGGCATATCTCCTCACACTTTTTGTGGTGAACCTAGATAGCAGAAGGGATAATGACTGGCTCCTGTGTGGTGTGCTACAGAGTAAAGGCCAAATTTCTACCTTCAGATCGGCCTCAAAGGCCTCGTGTTGCTTGACGAGGCCCTGAACAGCTGCCGAGGTGTCACCGTGGTCGTCGGATGAAAGGAGATGCTGCTTCTCCAAAATCCACGCAGTCTCCTCTTCAACAGCGTCCAAGAAGTCTTGATAATCTGAGGACTCGTCCAACTTGCGGTCGCGGTTAGCAGTCAAGGTCTGCAACTCCTCCCATGCCTGGTTCAAATGCTGAACCGAACGGAAGCAACAAATTTCAAGTCTTCCTAACTCATTTATGACACTAGTTTCGATTCGAAACTAGTACTTGAATAGTTATAAACGTAAACGAAAAGTCACTAGCACACTGATTTTGCAAAATTGAACAAAATTCCGAAGATTCAGTACGTGAGCCTTGGGTCGCATTGCAGCAAAATGAACGCAACAAAACTAAATTTCGCCATCATGCTACCTCCACATTGACGCTGACACCAAATACGCAAATCCGGTTTAACCTCTCGCACAACCTGGTTACAAAATCAGCGATACTATCATCATGTAATACCACGGAAAATCACATTGAAGCAAAAGTGAAAAGGAAATAATTTAAAAAGGGAACTCACATCAATGCGCCTTTGAATTTCCACTGGGTCAGCCAGCTCCGTATTTGACATGAGCTCCTGACCCTGTTGAGTGACCTGATGTACCGCAGGTTTGTGAGCTACAATCTCGGCTTCGAGACGCTTGTGCTTCTTCTTCAAATTTCTCACGCTAATCAAATCACGCCCATAGTCCTCTGAACTGACTAGAATCTTCTTTTCTCTGATCCATGCCTCCTCGTCATCCAAATTACGGTAAAAGTCGTGCAGACACTTCGCCTTACCCAAAGTTATCGCCCGATTCTCAGATAACGCTCGAATCTTCTCGTAACGCTCGTTGATCCATCGCTTGCGTTCTTTAATAGTATCTGCGTCGATGGCCCCTGCGGCGTAAAGCTCGTCGGCTCGGGCGTTCAACTCAGAAATTCGGTCCTCATGAGCTTGAATATCAGTAGTGAGGACCTGGTGTTTGGAGAGAAGGCTATCCACCGATGCAGAATCCTTCCCATAATCAGGACTTGCCAATGAGGCCTCCACTTCACCCAACCAAAACTCAATGTCCTTCACACCGGCATTGTAAGCCGCTTGGCGATTGGCCTCCTGCAACTTAGCTGATTTCTCCTCAGACCGCCTTATAAGGTCCTCCCACTGATCAGCCAACTTAGTCAACCGTTCCTCAACGGCATTTTCTTGACCCTTACACTGACCTTTCTCAATAAGACGTTGGCCAGCCCCCAGAATAGCTTGCAGCCGTTCAGCATTTGCGGCCAATTCTGCTTGGAAGGCTTGATGTTTCTGATGCTTCGCCTGCACGTTAATTGTCGGGTCTTTGTAAGAGTCGTCCATAGTAGCCTGAAGCTTCTCATTGATCCAAATCTCCATCTCATCAGCATCGCGAAGGAAAGCCTGTAAGGTTTGTACGTCACCCAGACGACTCCTATTCTCAATCATGGCCTGTTTTAGTTCCGCCCAACGTCCGAGAACCTCCTCACGCTTCGCCTGTATTCCCGGAGCGTCATAGTGACCTTCGGCAAGAAGGGCATTTGCTGAGGCGTCCAGAGCTTGAATCTTCGCTTCCTGTGCAGTGATAGCACGATTGAAATTCTCGTGCTTTTTGATCAAAGCGTCTACCTTGTCCACATCCTCACCAGTGGTGCCAACAAGGGAAGACTCACGCATACTCATCCAATCTTCAGCCTGTTCGCAGTCACGCAAAAACTGTTGCTGCTTCAAGTTCTGCTCCAGAGCCTTCTCTCGATCTTGCCATGCTCTATTAAAAGGAAAAAGTGGGTTGAACTTTGAACGGTTCTTTGACAGTGTTTAACTTAAAAACTCTGAAGTACTTGAGGAGATTATCCCTTGCCACAAGCGTCTCTTCAATGCGTTTCTCGATTTCAGGACTAGCGTAGTGCTTGTTCTCCAACAACTCATGCCCAAAAGCGTCAAAGTTATCGAAAGTTCCGGCACGGGCATCGATTTCAGCGCGGTGCTCCTGATGACGCTCAATTAGAGCCTCAGCTCCGGTCACATCGGTTGCGAGATCGTTGGAGGAGACAAGAGCATTCATCGTGTTCATCCACGACTGAAGATCACTGAGAACACAAGGGGTAAGATCACTCGCTTATTAATTTGATCGCAAGAAATAGAATAAAGGGCAAAACTAACCGTCCATCAGCAAGGAACTTCTGTAAATCGAGGGAGTCCAACAGCTTGGCTTTACGAGCCTCGGCCTTAGCAGTGAGGTCATTCCAGGCTTGATTAATCTGCTCCTGATGCTGGCAGATGCCCTCAGCCTCTTGTGGATGCGTCTGTGCCAAATCAGCAGCTTTTACATCAAGTTGCTTAACGCGATCCCCCAGAGCAACAAGATCACGCTCAAGTGCATCGTGTTTCCGAATAAGGCGTTGTACAGAGGTGAGATCTTTGCCAACATCATCGGTGGTCAGCCGAACATCCTTCTCGTCAATCCACTCTTTAGCTTCGTCACAGTCACGGTGGTAGCGCTGCACCGCATTGATGTCATCCAAATTCTTAACTTTCTTTGTGGTTACCTCTTCAAGCTGCTCATATTTCTTCTGTAACTGCATTATAATGCCCTCAATCTTCTCCACAGCCTCCGTCTGACCTCCGCGCTTCAAACGATCCGCCTTGTCACGTAGATCCTGCACGCGCTGTTCACGATCCTTCTGTTCTGCCATGAGATTGTCCACTCGTTTCCGCTCACACTCTACCTCTTCAAGTCCCACAGGAACAATGGTTTCAGTAACAGCAAGGAGCTCCTTCTCAACAACCCACTGATGCAGGTCATTTGCCTCTCGTACAAGCTGGTACGCCTGAACTGAGCCCTGCAGACGCTCACGACGGTCACGACCGAGTTTGAGAAGGTTATTGTACTGCTCCTCAAGCCGTTTCTGCTGTAATGCCACAGTTAGAGGTTGGTCTAAGAGGTGAGACTGGCTGTCCGTCAGTGGTGCGTCGATCTTCTTCAAATACGCAGCAGGAACAAAACCCTGGCGGTCGTTGATCTCCACCTTCCACCAGTCCTTGCTGGAACTGTTAAGAAGGGAGAGAATCTCACCTTTGCGCATGGAGACGTCACGAGGAGCTTTTTCCTGGTAGTCGTACAAAGCCACCACCAGCTCTTTGCCCATTAAGTCACCTACAGGGACCTCCTGCATCCCACACTCAGAGGCTTGCTTGCCCAAACTTTCGATAGTCGATCCATAAGCTTCAATGTCGGCCATCAGAGCGTCATGTTTCTTGAGGAGGGCCTCAGTCGAGTCCTCATCGCGCCCAAGCTCTTTAGAGTCAACAAGAGGCTCTTTCTCATGCATCCAACTCTCAGCTTCACTAGCGTCCGCAAAGTACTGCTGAGCCTGAAGTGAATCATCCAGTAGTTTGCGTCGGTTTTCAGCCTTTTGACGCAGATCTTCCCAGACCGAACTGAGGCCTGTGATTCGCTTTCTAATCTCGTCCGAGGCAAAATGGCCCTGTTGAGCCATATTCTCACCTGTCTGACAGACGTCTTGGATGCGCGGCTCATGACCAGCGATTTCGGCTAGCACGGCCTGATGTTTTTTGATCAAATTCTGTACTCCAATCAAGTCACGACCTGAGAAGTAAAAAATGCTGTCTAGGTCAAAAAAGAAGAGGACGGTGGGATTAAAACAAATCATTTAATGCCCACTACCACAACGACAAAAAACTTTACTATAGCACTAGGAAGGCAGCTGTTGACATTCTGCGCTTCAAGAAAGGCAAATAGACTTCAATTGCAAGAAAACTAGGGATACTTATGGTAGGTGTAAGTCGGCAATGAAGACGGTAATCAAAGACCTATGCCTACACAACGCTGACTTCAATGATGAGGAAGTCTTCCTCTCATTTAAACTTGTAGATTGTACACTATCGCAAAATGACAGCCATGCAACTCCCTGGCTGACAGTGAAAAGCAGTAATCGATATTCGGTGATTCTAAAAACGCACTAGATCTAGCTCTAGGGCGTGGAACGAGCACCGAAAGCTGTACTTTTAAAGACCTTTTTAAGGAAAGAGTGATTTACTATTGCGAATCGACAATCATATGGTCCTGTCAACCGATAGAGAAAAAAAGTGGAAGCAATCAAAGACCGAGAATATCTAGCAAGTTACCAAACAAGTGGATTACATCTAGTGCATATAAATTACCGACTGATATTGGAAGCCACCAGGAAAAGCATCACAAAAGGGTTTTAGAATACTCACCAACATTGTTTGAAGCTGCAACAGGCTCTTTTTCTCGAATCCAATCCTCCTCATCCTCTACATCGCGGTAGAATTGGTGTAGCCTGTAGGCATCATCCAGACGAGATCGCTTACTCTTCAGTGGCTCTGCAAGAGCCTCGTAACGGGCCATCACTTGCTGCTGCTTTTGTTCAAGGATCGGAGCATCATAATGACCCTCCTGTTTGAACTTCTCCACCTGATCTCGGAACGCGCAGATGCGATCGCGATGAGACTGCACATCAGATTCGAGAAGGTTGTGCTTCTTCTGAATGTTAATTACGTTGTTCAGATCTCTTCCGTGATCATCTGAGGCCAACTTGGCTTCCACTTCGGAGAGCCAAAGCTCCACATCCTCAACATTGCGCACGAACTGCTGCTGGTTGTTGGCCTGTTCTAGGTTCTTACCCTTCTTTGCCATAGCGTCAAGGAGTTGGAGCCATAGATCATCCAATTCACTAATACGTGCCCTTATGTCATCAGATTTGTAATGATGACCGTCGATCAAGTCAGTCCCCATTTTCTTCACCTCGTCCATTCGTGATCGGTTTGCGTTGATTTCAGATTCAAAATTGTGGTGTTTTTGTACCTTAGTTTGCAAGTTAGTTGGGTCCTTGTAGCTTTCGTCAGTGGCAGTTTTTAGTTTCTCCATAATCCAAGCTTTCATTTCATCTGCATCGCGGTCAAACATTTGGTAGTGATGCGAGTCTACCAACTGCTGATGGCGAAGAGCAGCCTTGTCCTGAAGGGCAGTCCGACGTCGCAGCAGAGATTCACGGCGCTCAGCTAC
Source organism: Hydatigera taeniaeformis (assembly GCA_900622495.1). Taxonomy (NCBI): domain Eukaryota; kingdom Metazoa; phylum Platyhelminthes; class Cestoda; order Cyclophyllidea; family Taeniidae; genus Hydatigera; species Hydatigera taeniaeformis. Next base: position 19,148 of record UYWX01020605.1, on the reverse strand, counting down.
CTCTGGCGATGCATAATGATTACCAGCAATCAGTTTATCCGCAAATGCTTCCAAATTCTTTATTTTCTCTTCCTGTGCTGTCAGAGACTTCTCGAAATCTTCCTGCTTCCGCATGAGAGCTTCAGCTGCATCTAGCGAATCGCCAACATCCTTATTTTCAAGGAAAGCCTCCTGCTTGGCAATCCATGCTTCAGCTTGTTCAGCATCACGAAAGAAGAGCATGAGATCCATACATTGCTCAAACTGAACACGACGAGCCTCCCAAAGTTCAAGAAGGGAATCACGCTCATTCTGCAGAGTGTTCATCTTCTTGACAACATCTGCACTTGTTGGATGGCCCATATCAACAAGACGTTGACCCTCCTCCATGCAAGACCTATAGGCATCTTCGCGGGAATCAATCTCACCCTTGTGCTCGTTATGACGTTCGACCTGGGCCTCGGCGCCTGCAACGTCTTTCGCCAATTTGTCAGCCGAAATGATGGCCTTTGTGTCCGCGATCCACAGAGTAAGATCGCGCCAGTCAGCAAGGAAACGATGCAAGAGGAAGGATTCCTCCAACTTCGCGCGCCTGTCGGCAGCTTTCGTTTTGAGATCTTGCCAAGCCATTGTAAGCGTATTTCGCTTCTCCTGAATCGTATTCCTCGAATCAGGATGCTTCTCGGATAGAGCTTCAGCATCAGTACTAAGCTGGGTGACTTTGTCCTCTAGGGTTCCCAAATCACGCTCAAGAGCTTCGTGTTTGCGCTGCAAGGCTTGCACGGAGACAAGATCGCGTCCACAGTCCTCAATAGCGAGAGGAATAGATTTCTCATTGAGCCAGGAGATGGCCTTGTCTGTTTCTCGAAAGAAACGCTGAATCTCGTGCGCCTCATAAAGCTTATTCTGGCGCTTTCTTGCAAGTTCCTTGAGACGATCCAGGGCTTCACGGACCTCAGTTTTTTTCTCCATAACGAGAGCTTCTTCTGGAAACTCCTCTTTCAGCAGTTCATCAGCTTTGGCATATATTTCCATCGCCCGGCCCTCCTGGTACTCTAAATCCTAGAAACGATGCGTTAATAGGCACTGAGAAACGGAAACGAACCTTCATGAATTCATCATATTTTTTTTGGAGAGCCTCCACATGTTCTAGATCCTGGCCGAATTCCTCAGAGGTAACAAATGCCTCCTTTTCGCGAATCCAGAAGAGGAGTTCATCAACACGGCGTAGATAGTTAACATATTCAAGAGTAAGGTTGAGAAGACGGGCTTTTTGCATGAACATAGCCATCAGCTTCTCCCAAAGCGCATGCAATTCATCTAAGATACCCTAAAAGCAAAATATTAAAAAAAGAAAGAAGGCACATACCCTAATGATCTCCGAAGCGTAGTGGTGCTGAGAAATCATTTCTTCACCGCTAGCGTCGAGAGCGTTCAGAGTTTCAAAGTGAGCATTGACCTCCAACTCGAGGGCTTGATGCTTTTGCTTCTTGCTCTGAGGCAAAAATAATGAAAGGAGCTTGAACAAACTACCTGAAGGTTAGCTAGATCCTTGTAGTCTTCACTGCTGTAGGTTTGCAGCTTTTCCTGAATCCAGTTCTCCAGCTCATCAGCATCGCGTTTGAAGTACTGATACCTTTTGGCATCTTCTAATCGACGACGACGCTCATCCGTAGCCTCTTTAAAGGCAGCGTAACGGTCAAGAACCTGATTTCTCCTGTTGCGTACATCTTCAGGAGTCTCCAGAATCACTGGTTCCTTGACAGAATTGGCCTCTGGGAGACCCGAAGGGGTACCATTTTGAGGTTGTTGTGACTGTTCCTCCATGATGCTGGAGTAAAAGCAAGGAAGCGGGATTCAACCATTAGATTTACACAAGGTACTTTTGTTCGCATAGGTAAAACAAATTTCAGCGAATTAATCTAAAACAACTAACGAAAGCACAAGAACACTGACTTCCACCCATACTCTCATCCAGCATTCCATCCAACTGCGTAGCTGCGTGGCGTCAAAACGGCAGTCTTCAAAGGCAAAAACGCAAGTCTTACCCAAACACAAGGACATATGAGAGTATGAAGGAAACCGCTAGATCCAGCACAACAACCAAAAACCAAGAAAAGCAATAGAAAAGACTTAACCGCCATGTTTTTATGAAAGTACAATGACCCACAGGAGGAAAGCACCTACACGACTGCAGAAACGAGAACTGAGGTACTTCGCGGGGAGCAGGACTGAAACACGATGCGTCCCTACTCGATGAAGCGTTAAAACAAGCGAGTGGAAATAATGATACAAATTATTTACATCTTTTGAACGTAATAGGAATGAGCCGAAAATTGTGTGCGTGACATAATATTGGCTAAAGTAATTTGAACTCTGCACCTAGATGACGCAATTCGTAAATAGCCCGTCATTTTCGAGATGAAGTGTATGTCATACTGCATAGACTAAAAAATATTGCAAAATGATCGGTACTACAAAAGCTAATGCACCTGTACCATTCATAAATTGCCACATCTTTGCAGATCGGATGACGCCCTAGCGTCCCGAGATATCCCACAATGTGGAAGAAGGCAGTAAGTGAGGCTGGATATATGTATTCTGAATAGAAGATGGCCTGAAGGTCAGCCCACGAGTACAAGGGCCAGACCAATCGCATAAAACAAAGCATTATAGTCATGGACTCGTTATGAATCTGCAATCTTTATTTGAGGCGTGGTTTCATGTGCTGGCATTCCAGACTGAATACGTGCTTGAACATGAGGTAGAGACGTATAAATAATTTGCCTGAAAAAAGGAGGATATCTACTGTAATACTTCGTTTATATGACCGCATGACGATTGGCGGTCACTTTAGGATTTGTCTGGCCCTTGTACACGTGGGGTAGCCTTTGGGCCATGCCCGGGCTCATTTGCCATGTCGTCTTCGGAGTACGCATCCAGCTGCACTTACTGACTTCTTATACCGACTAGGGAGTCTCGCGACGCTACGCTGATCAAAGCGGCTTGTTCTTCGTTGGTCGTTTGTTAAAAGTGACGGAGTATCCGGGAAAATCTATTGCCTACCGGACACCTCTGCCTTACTAGCATCCTACGTTTGCGTTGTTAAACTTTGCCAATTAATCGACTGGTTTCCGGAAAAGAACAATACGAACCAGCCGACGAGCAATGGCTCGATCGGATGATGCAATGTTTCAGTACCTACAAATCGCTCAGAATCTGGAGAAGTATGCCGCTTGTTCTTGGTGTTGATGCTCTGGATTTGATTTTCTATGAGCCTGACAATTTGTTGAACCCCAAAATCGGGTTCCCTCAGCCGGAAATTTGAAACCCTTCTTGTCGTGATAAGAAGGATATACTCCAACCAGCAGACAAGGCTGCAAAGGAATTCTATCTTTTAGTGAGGAAAGTCAAGATTAGTAAGCGCATTTTGGCGTTGTGCAACGGCAGTCATGAGCTATACATACGTAGAAGGAAGTCTAACTCTATTGAAGTGTAATGGATGAAGATACAGGTGAAAAGAGGACGTAAATTGAAGGAGGCGCATTTACATTGTTGACGGAGAATCCCCGAATCCTTCACGAAGAAGGGATTTATACCGACGTCTGCATTTGTTTTCACCTTATTTCCGTGTTCCGCAGACAAGCTATTAACAACTGAAGCGACACCACCGCGAACTGTCTGGAAAAGTTTCGTGTCGTGTCCGTATTTAGGTGTTGGGATTGACACCACGGTTCTCCTTACATACGGGACAGTGGTTCATTCCGTTTTCCCTGTAACATAACTGTTTTTGACCATAATTACACCGTCTACTACTGGAAGCAATTAATAGTCAACACCAGATCCAGTTGAAGCTGCCGAGAAGACCAGGTACAGTTCCTCAGTCTCATGTTGTCTGTCGACTGGGGCGGTTGGTACGTGGGTGCCTTCATATAGTACTGGATATGTTGTAGTGGCTGGCGCGGGAGGTGTACCAAAGGGGAGAGCCGAGGACGTCGCTCAAAAGAAGAGAGAGGTAGTGCAACACATTGTTTATGTAAATACCAGACGTCTGATGGTCAATTTAGAAGTCGTCTGGCCTCTGTACACGTGGGCTGGCCTTCGGGCCACGTTCAGGTCCCATTTACCCTTTCATCTTCCAAGTACACGTATTCACCCTCACTTATGCCCTTTACTACCCTACAGGAAGTCTCGGGACGCTACATGGCTCTCAGTCAAGAGTGCGGTGATTGTCAGAGTGACTGCTAGTTGTGGATTAGTCAAACCACAACACGTATGCTCATAAAAGTGCGTGATGCAAGCTTCTTTCTTTAAGGCAGAGCAATAAAGACCAATTTGACACTCTTTATTCTGACAAGGTCTGGTTATTACATAAGACCAACCATAAACCGAGTAGGAAGCACAGCAAAGCGAAAACTAGAGATTCTGAACTTAACGTTGCTGACCAGTAGTCACTAGACTCAGAACGAGTAGATACAAAATTTTTTTAGCGATTACTAAAAGTATTAGAATAACGAGTGCTTTTAGTACGTACGCATTAATAAGGACTATAATTCATTATTCTACGGTGGGTAGGTGCTATCACCAATTTCTCAATGGATTTGATTTAAGTGGAATTGTGGACACACAAAGTTGACCAATAATGACAAAGCCACGCCAGTGCGTTGTGTGTAGCGATAGACTTCAGTAGCCGGAATAGCGTACCTCTTCTGCGTGATGCTTCCCGCAAATAAGGGTTGGTTTTGACATTAGGCATAGTTTAGTGGTTGTGGATTGCATTAACACCGAGCTTACCATTTTAGCACGAGAGTGGCAGCAACTGCAATCAAAGAAGTATGCGGACAAGCGGAAGTTTGGCTTTGTGGAGGCACAGAAGGAGGACATGCCCCCTGAGCACATTCGCAAAATTGTCCGCGATCATGGTGACATGACCAATCGCAAGTTTCGCCATGACAAACGAGTTTATTTGGGAGCGCTCAAGTACATGCCCCATGCTATCTTGAAACTTCTGGAGAACATGCCAATGCCCTGGGAGCAAATAAGAGATGTTAAGGCAGGTTTCAAGTTATTCCATTCTAACCATTTCAGGTTTTATATCACATCACTGGGGCCATCACTTTCGTGAATGAAATACCTTGGGTTGTCGAGCCGATTTATGTCGCCCAGTGGAGCTCTATGTGGATCATGATGCGCCGTGAAAAACGAGATCGACGGCACTTCAAGCGAATGCGCTTTCCTCCCTTCGATGATGAAGAACCTCCGCTAGACTACGCCGATAACATCCTAGACGTCGAACCTCTAGAGCCAATCCAAATGGATCTTGACCCTGAAGAAGATGGTGCTATTGCTGAGTGGTTCTATGATAGGAATCCCCTCGCCGAGACTCCGTAAGTTTGTCTCAGCATTGGGATATTTGTGTTGGAACCTGACGAGACAGGATAACTATTGTCTCCACTTGGGAAGCGCAATTGAATAACTCCATTAACTTAGACGAAGGCGCAATTATTACCTTGGGGAACCGCAAATCTCTGTGTTTGATATGGTCTCGAAGTTATTATTATCGGTTGACACCCTTCTTCTATTCAAGGCACGTGAATGGTCTCACATATCGACATTGGAATCTTCCACTTCCAATAATGTCGAATCTATATCGTCTGGCAAACTGCCTTTTGACTGATCTTGTGGATGATAATTACTTCTATCTCTTCGACCTCAAGTCCTTTTTCACTGCTAAGGCTCTTAACGTCGCTCTACCAGGTGGTCCGAAGTTTGAACCACTGGTAAAAGATAAAAATCTCGAGTAGGTTCTTCTTTCACTGACTATTTGCTTCCTAGTGACGAGGATTGGAATGAATTCAACGATATCAACAAGATCATAATCCGTCAGCCCATTCGCACGGAGTATAGAATTGCTTTTCCCTACTTGTATAATAGTTATCCATTCCAAGTTCACCTCTCATGGTACCATACTCCAAACGTTCTCTTCATAAAGACCGAAGATCCTGACCTCCCGGCCTTCTACTTTGACCCTCTAATCAATCCAATTTCACAACGTCACACTGTGAAGGTTCCAGAGGCTCACGTCGCAAGCTTGGACGAGGATGAAGAATTTAGCCTTCCGGAGCACTATAGGCCCTTTATGACTGAGACGCCCTTATACACAGATAATACGGCCAACGGTATCGGTCTTCTCTGGGCACCCAGGCCCTTCAATCTTAGGTCTGGTTGCACTCGGCGTGCCCTTGACGTCCCATTGGTTCAAACCTGGTATCGTGAGCACTGTCCCTCTGGAATGCCAGTGAAGGTAGGTTATTTTATTCCTCTAATTCTCCATTCTAGGTTCGTGTTTCTTACCAAAAGTTATTGAAGTACTTCGTGCTCAACGCTCTCCATCATAGGAAACCGAAACCACAGCGGAAGCGCTATCTCTTCCGCTCATTTAAGGCTACCAAGTTCTTCCAAGCCACTACACTCGACTGGGTGGAGGTGGGCCTCCAAGTTTGTCGTCAGGGCTACAATATGCTAAATTTGCTGATTCATCGAAAGAACCTTAACTATCTTCACCTAGACTACAACTTTAACCTGAAACCGGTTAAGACTTTGACGACAAAGGAACGCAAAAAGTCACGTTTCGGCAATGCCTTCCATCTTTGTCGCGAGATCCTTCGCCTGACCAAGCTAGTGGTTGATAGCCATGTGCAGTACCGTTTGGGCAACGTGGATGCCTATCAGGTAAGATGATATCGCAGGGGTCCAGAAGGTAGTTAGCATGTGAACTACCCAGTCCTTCCCATCTGTTGGCTTTAAAGCACAGTATGGGTTGACTGTGATGCCGCCTTTTCTGATGATTTCTTTTTTCATACCAAATAGCTTGCTGATGGTCTACAATACATCTTCTCCCATGTTGGTCAACTCACAGGCATGTACCGCTACAAGTACAAACTCATGCGACAAATTCGTATGTGTAAAGACCTTAAACATTTGATCTACTACCGATTTAACACTGGTCCAGTGGGTAAAGGCCCCGGGGTTGGTATGTGGGCACCAGCGTGGCGCGTCTGGCTATTCTTCATGCGTGGAATCACTCCCCTTTTGGAGCGATGGCTGGGCAACCTTCTGTCTCGGCAGTTTGAGGGGCGCCACTCCAAGGGCGTGGCTAAGACCGTTACTAAGCAGCGTGTGGAATCGCACTATGATTTGGAATTGCGTGCAGCTGTAATGCATGATATCATCGACATGATGCCCGAGGGAATTAAGCAGAACAAGGCAAGAACTATTCTACAGCATCTTAGTGAAGCTTGGCGTTGTTGGAAGGCCAACATACCCTGGAAGGTTCCTAATATGCCCATTCCTATCGAAAATATGATTTTGCGTTACGTGAAGGCAAAGGCTGATTGGTGGACAAACACAGCTCACTACAATCGGGAGCGCATTCGTCGTGGAGCTACAGTGGATAAAACAGTGTGTAAAAAGAATTTGGGACGTCTTACTCGTCTCTACCTGAAAGCTGAGCAAGAAAGGCAGCATAATTACCTCAAGGACGGGCCGTATGTCACACCTGAGGAGGCGGTGGCCATTTACACTACAACGGTGCATTGGTTGGAGAGCCGTCGTTTCTCGCCTATTCCCTTCCCTCCAGTAAGCTACAAGCATGACACGAAGTTGTTGATTCTGGCACTGGAGAGGCTGCGTGAATCATATTCTGTGAAGAACCGCTTAAACCAATCTCAACGTGAGGAACTGGGTCTGATTGAGCAAGCGTATGATAGTCCGCATGAAGCACTGAGTCGAATCAAGCGTCACCTGTTGACTCAACGAGCCTTTAAAGAGGTGGGAATAGAATTTATGGATCTATACAGCCACCTTGTACCAGTTTACGACGTTGAGCCGCTGGAAAAGATTACCGACGCTTATTTGGACCAATACTTGTGGTATGAGGCGGATAAGCGAAGGCTTTTCCCACCTTGGATTAAGCCAGCGGATTCTGAGCCCCCTCCGCTTTTAGTTTACAAGTGGTGTCAGGGCATTAACAATCTGAAGGTTAGTTTCAAGGAGCCAAATTAGATTGTGCTCCGTAGGGGTAAGTTATTTCAGTCTTTAGCCATTTGATTTTGCCAGTTCGGTTTCAATAAGTAGACCATTATGTGACAAAATGAACTTTTGATACTAGTGATTTTTTACATAAATTAATAACATTTTGTGTGGGGTTCAATGTTCTCCACCATTCAGGTTGGGGAACGGTTTTGCTTTTTCTTGATTTCTTGAAATGCAGTCGGTTGAATGTTTAACTAGTGGTAGTTTCACCCAGGCGCCTGTCAGAAACCAGGCCACTAAGGAGAAGCTAGTGGAGGAGGCTATCCATCCAAGGGTAGGATTTATTGAGCAATCGTTTTATCAAAATCGCAGGACATTTAAGAAGGGGTAGCAGTTGAATTCCCCTACAAATGGCCTCCGCCAAAGTAACGGTTTAATAACGAAGTTTTAATACACTTTAACAATGGGAAGGACTGGTTTTGCATTTTTGTGAAAACTGTTATTCATCATCATGAGCTTAATGCGGTGTCCTGAGAGGATTTGGAGTTGTTTTTTTACAGTCACTTCACTCTGTGTACATCCTATCCCTTAACAACATTTTATCATTCAACTGGTGTTGTAAATTTCTGGTCCACCGTATTAACATCATAATTTAACAAAACGATGAATGAACTTTCATTGTGCGTTGATGCCTTGGTTTATGATTACCACTTTAGGATGTTTGGGAGACTAGCGAGGGCGAGTGCAACGTGCTACTTGAGACGCGTTTCGAAAAAGTCTATGAGAAGGTAGATCTCACTCTGCTCAACCGTTTGCTGCGCCTCATCGTCGATCACAACATTGCTGACTACATGACAGCAAAGAACAACGTTGTGATAAACTACAAAGACATGAACCATATCAACAGCTATGGCATAATTCGTGGACTTCAGTTTGCGTCATTCATCATGCAGTACTACGGTTTGGTTCTCGATCTTCTTGTTGTCGGTCTGGAGCGCTCCTCTGAGATGGCAGGCTCTCCTCAAATGCCCAACGACTTTCTGCAGTTCCAGGACACCGCCACAGAGGTTGCTCACCCTATTCGCCTCTACACACGTTATGTTGACCGTTTCTGGATGTTTCTGCGCTTCAGTGCTGAGGAGGCAAGGGATCTCATTCAACGCTACCTCACAGAGCACCCTGATCCTAACAACGAAAACATAGTGGGCTACAATAATAAGAAGTGCTGGCCTCGGGACTCGCGCATGCGGCTGATGAAGCACGATGTCAACTTGGGTCGGGCGGTATTCTGGGACATTAAGAATCGTTTGCCACGCTCTGTCACCACGATTGATTGGGAAAGCTCCTTCGTGTCTGTATACTCAAAGGATAATCCTAATCTCTTGTTTGCGATGTGTGGATTTGAGTGTCGCATTCGACCAGCATGTAGGGCTCCTAGCCAGGCTTCCGATGTTAACCTTCCGGGTGGAGTATGGCATCTGCAAAATGAGGTGCGTTAGCGTGATTGCCTTATTCTTTATCTCTAATGCTCTCCTGGAAACTACGGTAACACTCATGCTCTGCAGGCGCTAAATTTTTTGGCTCCCATTATTTGCCTCATTTGCTCTGAAAACATTTAGCTTTATTAACAATCAGTGTGACACGGAGGATTGCACACCATGCTTAAATCCTTCCTCATGGTGGGCAACATTCTCTGCGACGAAGAAACTTCATTGCTCGTAGGATTTTGCCTTTGAGGGAGGAAATTTCGTACATCTATGTTTCGCCTTTCGGGGTAGAAAAACGCTTTTACATCAATTCATGCTGGAAATTAAGTCCCTTTATCGCTTTCATTCACTCCTGCTCCAGGTGACGAAGGAGCGCACTGCTCAATGCTTCCTCCGCGTAGACGACGAATCGATGCAGCGATTCCACAATCGCGTACGTCAGATTCTCATGGCTTCGGGGTCGACGACTTTCACGAAGATTGTGAATAAATGGAATACCGCCCTCATTGGTCTTATGACATACTTCCGTGAGGCTGCCAGTTCCACTGTGCCTCTGCTGGACCTGTTGGTGAAGTGCGAGAACAAAATCCAGACGCGCATCAAAATTGGTCTTAATTCAAAGATGCCGGCTCGTTTTCCACCTGTTGTCTTTTATACCCCCAAGGTACGTTACAAGCTCCATTAGTGAAGCCAGCTTTCGTACTTTTGCACTCTTTCCACTCTCGGCAAGGGTACGCAACTTTGCCATCAAGTGTTGAGCCTTGGATGTGTCTGTAAATTTTCTGCTATAGCTGTTGCATGGGAGAATGCTGCCTCATTGATACGTTTTGAAGCTGGATTTGCGGTTCACGCTAGGCTACCAAGTTTGATGCTTTGTTGTTGAATATTAGTGGCATGCCTGAAGTTGACAGAAGTATATTTTTTGAACGTTAGCTGCGTTCAAAGCGGATGCTCCAATTAATCTTGCCTTAGTTGCCAAAATTCTCATTTAGTCTCATTGCACTTGGAGTCGTGAAAGTTGAATTGATTTGGACTAGATGGGGATACCAAAGTGGGGCCATTAGGAGATGCCTTACGGCTGTTTTACATTCCGATGCAAGTTTGAAAACTATTTGTAAAAGAAGGATTGTCACTCGTAATGATTTTAACCCTTCAAAATACACATTTATCTAGCCAACATAGAGATCGCAAAACTGAATACTTCAAAAATAATTGTAAATCGTGTATTTCCCGGGATGGGCTTTCCTTGACCTTGTAAAGCTTAAGTTATCCGATCGTTTTTGGATGATTTCTATGGCAAACATGTTATGGCAACGGTAAAATCGAGATAGGTGATTGTGTTACTAACTGGGTTATTGGAACCTCATTCGATTCAAAGCGATTGTTGATACACATCACTATTGGCAGTTCAACAATCTCCTGTTCGCTTTGACGATTTTTCTGCGGTTATATTCAAATGCGTTTGGTTTTTTCCTCCATCTGTGCGCAGGAGCTAGGCGGTCTGGGCATGTTGAGCATGGGTCACGTGCTCATCCCTCAGTCCGACTTGCGATGGTCCAAGCAGACGGACGTGGGCATCACACACTTCCGCTCAGGCATGAGCCACGATGAAGACCAGGTGATTCCAACTCTCTTTTCCTACATCCAGACCTGGGAGACCGAGTTCCGTGACTCTCAGTCCGTGTGGGCCGAGTACGCACTTAAACGTCAGGAGGCCAATGCGCAAAATAGGTAAGTTCTGTGTCAATGTAACTTTTTTCTGAATGAGGAAGTTGTTTTGTGAAATTTAGCTTTATGGAAATTTTTCATCTGGTTTACCGCTGGTGTTAAAATGAGGTTGCTCTGAATGGTTTTTCGTTGTAAGCAGGTAGTCTTAGGTGTCGGTGGCTTTGGCAGTACGGGCAGAGCGGAAACTGGGGCTAGGGTGAATATTTGATTCTATACAAATGCATTGATGCTAGAATGGCATAATTAGGTTCGTATCGGCTTTGAGGATTAAGGTAACGAAACATTTCTCGTGGGATTCTTATGAGGATTGATGTTTTTGCTGGCTTCTACATGCACTTTTATTTGGTGATTAGTGCCTGTGCTGCAGATGTATGCAAATCTGTCCACCTAATGGATAGGAAGTTTTCTTGAGTTTTATTATTGCTTCCACTTTCTTTGTGACTAGTGACTTAAGAGTTGCTTCAGTTTCTGGTGCAAATATTTTAAATTAGTGCCCATGGTACGCTACTTTCTATATAACCCAAGGACCTGGTATTCCAGACCCTAATATTCCCAAATGTTAGCATTTGTGGTGTTTCATGCATACACATTATGTCGCAAGCCATAAATAATCAGGAATCAATAATCAAATGAGAATCTTGAGTTTACATGAATTGCGGAGTCAAACTCGATCTCCTTACTATTGCCGGTGTTAACAATAATTGGTGTGGATTTATTGGGAAGCCTCAGGGTGTGGATTCCTAAATTAAACCCCTACTCACTATATACCCCTAAAGACAAGATTGCTTTTGGCTCACAGGCTCGCTAATTAGCTAATTAATTCAAAATTCACTGAGTACTCAATTTTACTACTGTAAAGGTGAAATACGGGGCCTTTGATTATTGTCTAAACGCTTTTTATCCAAGTCATGAATATTGGCGTTTCTCTTAACCGCCAACTTGACACTGGATGTTTCCTCTTCCTAGACGTTTGACCCTGGAAGATTTGGAGGACAGCTGGGACCGGGGTATTCCGCGAATTAACACTCTCTTTCAGAAGGACCGGCACACCTTGGCCTACGACAAAGGGTGGCGTGTTCGAACGGAGTTCAAGCAGTATCAGGTGCTGAAGCAGAATCCGTTCTGGTGGACACATCAGCGCCATGATGGTAAACTGTGGAATCTCAACAACTATCGTACTGATATGATTCAGGCCCTGGGTGGTGTGGAGGGGATTTTGGAGCACACTCTCTTCAAGGGCACATACTTTCCTACTTGGGAGGGCCTCTTCTGGTACGTGCCTTCCATCTCTCCACACCTACGATACCATTTTATCTTTTGAAGCTCAGCATTCATTAATTTTTCAGGGAGAAGGCGAGTGGTTTTGAAGAATCTATGAAGTACAAAAAACTGACGAACGCTCAGCGCTCAGGTCTAAACCAGATTCCAAATCGTCGATTCACGTTATGGTGGTCACCTACTATTAATCGTGCTAATGTGAGTGGGATCGTACCGTTTGAGCATTTTGCTCGTTTTTCGTTCATTCATCTGCTTCCATCGCAACTTTGAAAATACTACTGTATCTTGGCGTGGCTGGAGTTCCAAGGGTTGTACCACTCAAAAAATTGATATTATCAACTGCTTAGGCGGTCGCATACCTTCTTGTTGTTATTGTTTAATTTAGTGTTCTACTTTTTCTTACCACTTATGTGCTTTGTCTAATGCGCACGTCATTCCCTTCGTTACTACTGTTTTTACTTTGTCCGAGTAGTTAGCTCGGGGAATATTCGTGATTTTGCGCAATCGCTGCGTAGCTATAACCACAATCAGTAAATGAAATAGAATTTGCTCCGTTTTACATGTATCTGAGTGCGTCTTATTTATTTGCGAAATATTACTTTTGTGAAACCCGTGCTGGGTTTCCTCCAACGGAAAATGTTACAAGCTATTTCTAAGCACTTTCTCACTGTGGATTTAGTTTGTCATCGTTCATATTAACTTGAGTGGTCCTGTTTTTTCAGCACTCCTTTCACCATTCGAAATTTTGAAGGTACTCGGTTTATTTATGATGCTACTAGTCCCGAAGGTCTAGCGGGTATTTTAGTTTACCGCAAACCATGGGACTGGCCGTGTCACTAGAGTATGCTTTTCTACGCATTGGCATTCCAGTCACTCATGAGGCGTGCAATAACAGTCTGGAACAGTCCATTATTTGTTCCTAAGTAGGGCAATGACGCGTATTTTAATTCACAGGTGTACGTAGGTTTCCAAGTACAGTTGGATCTAACTGGAATCTTCATGCACGGCAAAATTCCTACGCTGAAGATTTCTCTCATTCAAATTTTCCGTGCCCACTTGTGGCAGAAGATCCACGAGTCGGTGGTAATGGATCTTTGCCAGGTCTTTGATCAGGAGCTCGATGCCTTAGAAATTGAGACGGTGCAGAAGGAGACTATCCACCCTCGCAAGTCCTACAAAATGAACTCTAGCTGTGCTGACATCCTCCTCTTTGCCTCGTACAAGTGGCCTGTCTCTCGACCCAGTCTCTTGGCTGATTCAAAGTTAGTTGATTTGTTCTGCCACTAGGACTATTTAATTGATCTAAGGTATTTGGTAGCTTTTCAATCAGCTGTGCAGATGATTTAACAAATGTTTGTTCTATTCGAAATTTTCGCCTTTTACCAAATTGTTCCACTCAGTCGCGGTCTTTATTTATTTTCTCCCCGAATGGAGAAACTACACATAGTCACTTTCGATGTCCGCTGTGAAATGGCAGCTTGCATTCTCCAAGAAACTGTTCTAAATACTGTGTCCATTTTCTTTACCCTTTAATTTTTCGGAATGATGTTTTCGTTTTGTCCAAACGACATGGATAGTTTTTTACCCCAGTTGTGTGGGAAAGTAAGCTTTTGACGCTATTTTGGAGAATTGTTACGGCCTGCTTTCGTACTATTTTGCTCTTATTTTTATAAGAATCAGATAGGTTTTATGCAGCTGATATAGAGAAGTGTTTTTCTGCCGCTAGATGATCTGTAACGCATTTCAACGATCTTTTATCTTCTTTTCGAGCAATTTTGGAGATGATTTAGGATGTATTATCTGGCCTTCTGCTTTCGCGAACTTACTACGTTGTTTTTTGCTGTTTGATTTGTTGTCACCATGCATTTTACTCAGCTTTTTGTTTTCATGCTCCATTGATCGAAGTACCCTTGGTAATTTTGTGCACAAATTTAACATCCCACTTGAGACCATCGTCGGTTATCAAAAAATATGTCTTAACTTAGGCTTGGCTGTGTCGATGTTCTCGGGTCGCCTTAAAAAGTCATTTGCGAACGCTAATTTAGTGTTGTCACATAGGGACGTGATGGATGGCACAACGACGCAAAAGTATTGGATCGATGTGCAGCTGCGTTGGGGCGATTACGACTCCCACGACGTGGAACGCTACTGCAGAGCCAAATTCCTCGACTACACCACCGATACTATGTCTATCTACCCCTCGCCCACTGGCGTCATGATTGCCATTGATCTTGCCTACAATCTTCACAGGTATCGCTCTTGTCACTCTCATACTTATTTTAATCTTGTCACTAATTTTCCTGTTACTGTCGGCGGCTCTAAAGTCAAAACATTTTTAAATTGGTAGATTCGTCATCGTCTCGAACGTTCATTTTCTAGTGTTTGTGATTCGTTTGTGATACTTGATATTCTTTCGTTCCTCTTAGAATAGAGGAAACAGTGTGTAACACAACCGTACCCTACTTCTCTGTAATGCGGAAAGATAAGCTAAATTCTTTCCATTTTGTTGGGATGTTACGCAAACTGAGTAGACCAAACAGTCGCAGCCTCCATGGGGTTGGAGCATAGAGTGTATCATTCAGTTTTTCTTACTCTTTTTGGGCACAACTGCAGGCGTCATACTTTGTTCATCTTTGAACTGAGGTAATGTTAATGGCCTTTTTTCCTTCCATTTTGGGCACTGCTTAGGCGCCTTTGCAATATTTTTCACAGTTGCAGAAATTGGCAACTCTGTAGCTTTTCAATGAATCTTAGAGTGAGCAACAATTGAGTAAGCATGTTAACGTAGGTACGTTTCATTTAAGTCGCGAATTTGGAATTTTAGTTCCCTAATATGGTCTCCAAAGCTAATCCATACGATACATGTAACTTCAACCCCAGTTTCCTTTCTGTATTTTCCGGATTTTTCACACATTTTTACCATTCTTTTCTATATGATGGTCTAAAGCTTTCAAATAGTTTTGCTCATAGTATTTATTACTTCCACCGGCGGGTATTGTGTTGTGTTATTTCCTTTGGCAGTTGATTGGTGGGTGATGTAAAAAATACCCATTTGTTAGATGTCATCATGAGGACACTTCTGGAGTAAATGCTGTAACCAGTGTATTCGCGTCCATCTTGATCTTTTACACGAGAAACGTGCAAACATCTACTGAGCAGCAGGGCTTCAACGAAGGCCGTTTTGTAGGTTCAAAGGTAGCTATATAGGTACACCTGATGGTTTTTCGCTTTCAGCGCTTACGGTAACTGGTTCCCTGGCTGCAAGCCACTCATTCAACAGGCCATGCTGAAGATCATGAAGGCTAATCCCGCCCTCTACGTTTTGCGTGAACGCATTCGCAAGGCTTTGCAGCTCTATTCCAGCGAACCGACAGAGCCTTATCTCAGCTCACAGAACTACAATGAGCTTTTCTCTAACCAGACTATTTGGTTTGTGGATGACACCAACGTCTATCGTGTCACTATACACAAGGTTTGTTCATTATCGCTGGCATATTCTGATTTACAAACTTAATCTCAATTTTTTAAGGTCAGGCCTAACCTGTTTAGCGACTGATTTTCTTAACATATCCATTACTAAGTCAATTTGTATGCTTTACCATGATTCCTTGATGTTGGCCTCAAATCAAGTCATAGAAAGTTGTCCCAGTCACCTTGTTTTGGAGACTTTTACTGTAGGTAAATATGCATAAATGCATCCTTAATAATCACGATGTCTTTCTCTCCCCCTCCCTCCACAGACATTCGAGGGCAATCTCACAACCAAACCCATAAATGGTGCGATTTTCATTTTCAACCCACGAACAGGTCAGCTCTTCCTTAAAATTATTCACACCTCCGTGTGGGCGGGTCAGAAACGGTTGGGTCAATTGGCCAAATGGAAGACGGCCGAAGAGGTGGCTGCGCTCATCCGTTCTCTGCCTGTGGAAGAACAGCCCAAACAGATCATAGTCACACGCAAGGGCATGCTTGATCCCCTGGAGGTGCATCTCCTGGACTTTCCCAACATTGTAATTAAGGCGAGTGGTAACACTTTGCGCTTAAAAAATTGGGTGTTAAACACACTTCTTTTGGAATTTAGTCTGTTACCTGAAATAGCATTAGATGTTGATGTTTGTCAATTTCTGGCGTATTCCAATTTGTGTGTTACTGGTCTTCTTAGGGGGCTTTTCATATAGTAAGACTTTTTTTTTCGAGCGAAGAGCAACGAATATTTTTGCGTCAAGCTTGGGCTATTCGCGAAGTGCAGAAAAACGGCAAAGATGGTTTATTTCATTAAACTTTTCCTGTAGCTACAATAATCGATTCCTGATCCTAGTTTTGGTTATTTTTTTCAAAATAACCAATTTTGTGACAAATGCCCTACGCTTGATCGTCTCATAGATCCATAGTTTTTCTTTGTGCCAGTAGCCTACAGTTAACTACAGAACTCAGTCAGATTGA
>UYWX01020604.1:0-31006 GCA_900622495.1 Hydatigera taeniaeformis | reverse complement strand
GGGGGGGGGAGGAGGTTTCCGTAATGAGTCATGAGGAATTTAGGTGAAAATACGATGAGCCTAAGTTAATGGCTTAAAATTAAGAAGACTTTTGCATTAAAACCACGATTGATTGCTGTGATGCATTTACAATACTTGCTTACAATACTCTTGTCTTTCCATCATTCTCAATTCCTTTTCAATAACAAGTCTGAGTTTATTGTTACAACATCGTGGTGCTAGTGTGAAACTTGTGTGGGGTTAAGTAATTCAATGTGATATTGAAATATTCATCTGAATATGGCCATGAAGACTGACATATGCATTGATGTAAGACATACAATTGGCTCACCTACCTCCGTTTCCACCATTGCAAAGCCCTATAGTGCTTTAGTTCGTCGAAAATACCAACCAACATTCCAAAACAAAGACCTGTTTTCTGATTAAGCGTGTGCTTTGAGATAAAGCAGGCACATGTGTTTTTGCAGGCCATTCGGTCATCTTTCTCTGACATAATCCCTTTGTGATCCATGTGTACCGAATTTGCAAACTCAAAACAGTTCAGCGTTAATCCATGCTCTGCATCGAACACTCCCATGGAATCGATCAGCATGCATTTAGGTTTGACAAAACACCTCACTACCCGTAACGCCATCTGCAACGCATTGTACTGGACCGGTCGCATATTCGCCTTTAATATCAACATTGCTGTTGACATTACCTCAAATCATTTGATCACGAGCGTCGTTTGAGAGTGGTGAGGGCGATCGCACAGATGGTTACAACTGCGATAGACACGGGCATCACGCGGAGCAATTGAGGACACGGAGAGAAGTATATAATAGGTTGCGGCTCACCACGCAGGTGAGTTAGAGGAGAGGAAAGAGACGGCCGAGGAGATGGGGAGTGGCAATTGGCTCTGTTCGTATGCGTGGAAGTCGCCACCGTGGGGTGGAGTTGTGAAGACCTCACAGTGTGTGGAGAAGAGTGAGTTGTGGTGGGTGCAGAGATCGCAGTGTATCGTGCCGCACACATGGTCGCCTGCTGTGGCCCCGCAATGCACTCAACAGTTGGGTTGCTCGCAGCAGTAGTGGTAGACGGCAGCCACGAATGAAGCAGTGTTTACATTGTCACCCGAGGGGATGTCTCCATTTGCTGTAGGAGTGTAGAAAGTAGGCATTTGTTTACAATCTTTCCTCCTTCTTCTCTCTAATTTGTGTCCCCTTCTGCAATGAACGCGTAATAAATTATTTTAGTTTCGTTTGTCAGTTGCGATTTGTATGGCAACTAATGAGTTTCTCTTCTCACACGGCTTTGCATGATGCTGTAATACCGCTACAATATGAACGTAACCTGAGCTAAATCCAATGGACGGATCGAAGCGTGTGATGTCAGTACACTGCCATTTCACAATTTACTGCAGAATATATGCTCTTTGTTGACTTCACAACCATGCATCAAGGCATTTAATATGACCAAGTGTTGTTTGGGTCCTAAGTTTTAGCCTTTTGGTGTACGCTAGCAGCCCACATACTAGTATTTTTACGGCCACTTCAGTACTGATCCGCGCTATATTGTTGATTTCTACTATTTCATGAACAAACTATCATCGGCTCGTTGCTGTTGCAGCAGGTTTTAACCTCCACCGTCTAGTGTGGCCCCTATTTATGGAACTTTGTGCATGTATTCAGGGCAGCAATCAAACGGCATCATACTGCTTATTTGCGCAAAACACATTCTGCTCGTCGACTTCATCCACTTTATTCCTTTCATCCCATACCCGCCAGCCATCGATGTTTAATCAACGTCCTCCGAACTGCAAATGGTGATCCGATTTATTTTGCCACTCTAATTCGAAGCGCGTAATTTGGATTCAGTGCCCATTTTTTAAACACTTTCAGATCATCCTGTCTTTGTCACACGGTTCGTTGTAAAGTGTGCAACTTCTCTGGGGCTTTCATTACTCAAATTTTATGCAAGTGGTATTAAAACCGGGTAACCTTAAAGGCTATTTTTTCTTAATATATCCTTATACTCCAAGTTTCTTGTCCAAAATATTTATGAACACAGATAGGAGGAGCTATGAAGAACGAAGAGAAGAACGTAGCTGCACTTCTGACCTTGTCAGCCTCCTGATAAGAGTTTGTTTCCCGATTGTGACGATAGCCAAGCTGAATAAAGACAAAAACAGTTTTGGTGCAGGACTTTTACTTCTCCAAGTCATCGAACATGATCCCTAACTGTTGGAGAGGATGTCCAGGAGGCTTAGCATATAGTGACAGTGCTATGCGTCTGCAAAGAAAAAAGAAACGTCTGCACCTTTCGTAGTAAAAAAGGGCACGACTTAAACAATAGCACTCCATTCTCATTCATATTTGCTCTTACCAGTAATTAGACAACTGGGCGTTCTTCAGGACTATCCTCTGCTTCGCGATGAGTGTCTTTCTAGGCTTGTAAATAAATCGTGCCATTTTTGAAGAACACCTCATTCGAAATTAATCATGCGTCTCTTCACAAGTCTCACATCGCTTCAGGCAACACCTAAAACACTGTAACAGCAGATTTTGGTGGGGAGTGTTAAGGTCGAATGTGGATCCAGGAGTGGTGCGATGGTCGACCATCACGCGAGCCAATCGGGAGAAAGGGGGACATAACACGAGCGCACGCGCCTCAACGCGAGTCAGTTTTAAAGAAAGCAGTGTGCACAGCTGCCAATCTGAATGCGTTGGCAACACAGCAACAATGGTCAACATTAACCACTGGTAGACTGATTTTCCTATTCATACTCTTGAGGAAGGCTTTGGTTGTCATGGGATGAGCAGACTGGTTTAACTTTGTACGTGCGCTTATTTCTTTCCGCTTCGAACTCGTGACGAATGACGCTAATACTTTGTACTGTCGCATTTCCTTAATAATGATTAAGATGTTGCCCTTAAAGGGGCTTCTTTAATGCTTAATTAATCCTCAACCTATGGTCAGCCGCGCTGGTGAACAGCAAGGCGAATTGCGAGCGAACCTCCGACTAAAAGAATGGACGAGAGAGCAAGAGAAACTTCTGGGTCATTCCTTATTAGATCAGTAAGTGGATTCCGCTGAACAATTGTTTGAATCCTTGACTATTACTTTTAAAAGTGTAGGTTTGACATAAAAGTGTACCGTGCTTCCTTTGCATTCTCGTCATTTCATTCAAACGCTGAGCTATTTGTCCAGTAAAGAAGTGGACTTCCTCGTTGGGCCATTAATATTGCAGCCCCGAACCTAACTTCTACCAATTTTTTTTGTCTGCAAAGCGATAAATCCGCCTTTTCCCACTAGCATACCACGACCATTAAACGAGGTAGCAAAATGATACCGTTGGAAATGCGTGGAATCAACATATGTTGAGGTGACCTTCTTTGTCCAAGCCGCTGCTTCTGTCCAGGTACAAAGGTAGTGCAACACTGAGATGGTTATTTTCATTGACAAAGGGAAATAAAGTCCTGATTGTGGAGATGGATTCTGTGCTTAGCTGCAGTTGCGACAATCTAGATTTGAAGGCTGATTGGGGACAATTATGACAAATGAGGTGCGTTTACGCAGAGATCATTTTTGCCTATCTACACTAGAGCTTGTTTAACTTGCTCCCATTGTTACCACGACCTTACAACAGGGAAGTAGTGCAATCTTTGTTCACTTCGCTCTATGGCGATGGTAACTGACATAATGACAACACCCTTCCTGTCATCTGAGGCAATTTGTCACCTCATCACAGCAAGTGATGTAAGCATAAGATGGATGGTCACATCTCGACTTTAGGATCTGACTTGTACAACAGATCGAACACGCTGTATTTCACTACTCCATCTACGGTCTCAACAAGTACTGACGGTAATTTTTCAAGTGTGCATAAACAAATTTTCGGTACATGAATGTCAGTCCCAACTGTGGTAAGACTGTGCTGGAGAATAGTCTTACTACCTCAACTCCTGATGCTGATGGACTCTAACCTTCGCACTCCCATTCCTGTCACGATGTCTCCAAGGTTTTTATTGTCTTATTTAGTGTTGTTCGAACTTGCTGGCTTACAATCAGGCCACATTCACTTTCTATGTGTCGCGGCAGTCGCCTTACAGCTTATTTGCCCAGAACTTTGGGAGGCCAGTTCCGAAGCGGACTGAACTTTTGGCCGTTTTAATGTACGTAAATTATGATGCGCTAAACTCAGAGTAACTTGACGAATATCGTTAAACTTGAGAGAAGTTATTCCCATCTTAAATGGTGGAAGAGCACTCATTATTTAATAATATATGCGATTAAGCGCTGTTGCGTAGGTGTGTGAGCAACCGAGCAAACCTCTTCCCTCTAACCGAACGTATTGAGTGGATTTTGATGAGGCGGGATAAAACTATTGACTTCGCTAAAGCTATAGCTGCAGTGCACTATCCAGAGGACGGTGATAGACCACTTTTTTGAAGTATCTCGTCTACAAATGTGCGATGATTAAAGTTAATTATAAGTCTGTTTATTCTCTTTTCCTTACCAAATTTTCAGTAGAAGTGGAGGGGCGGTGAGAGACCTTGACTTCTATTGCGGTGTGGAAGAGTAGAACAGCACAGAAATAATTATACTCAAAGGATTTATTCTGGCTGAACGACTAGTTCTTTACTGTACGCACTATCTCATTTCTTTCGCTTAATTTGCAGGCGACTTGCACATCCTTCACCGCCCACGCGACCAGCTTATCCGTCCACTTATCTGCTCCTTCTTGCTCCAATGGATTTGAGTGCTGGAATTAGCCAATGAGGCATAACAATGTTGATATTGTCTGGTTTCTTCACCACCCAGCAATACAGTCGTTCCTGCGCCTTCTATCTGCTTATAGTGGCAAAATGACACTTTACTGGGTCTACTGTGCCACAGTCTTAATTAACGTTTGATCATTGAGGTACATCTTAACTCTCTTAAGAATTCAAATCCCTCGGCATGCTTCTTTCCAGTCTGTATGTGATCAGAAACACAAGGTCGTATCAAGTAACAAGCTCATAGATTCTTGAAGACGTATGCCCAATGAAGAATGGTTGATGAAATACCTGTCCAGGAAGTGAGCTTACGTTGACAACGGCAGACTGGTGATTCCGTCGTTCTTGATGTGCATCCCAGAAAATGCGCTGAGCGGTGGGTCCACAGACAATCAAGTGATATGCATCTCATCGACTGTAAAAGCCATCCACTGTCTTTCGAAGTGGAGCAGGCTGCTGCATTTGCCTCAGCTTCAACCAGCTAAAATACCAAAGAATATCATTTTAATGTCACGTGTTTGCCTGCTCGCATTTCCACGCTGTTTGCTCTCTCTTTAGGAGTGTTTTAACTTCCCCCACGGTACTTGTTCGCTATCGGTCTAGTGCTTTAGATTGAGTTTACTACACACCTTGGGTTGCAATCTCAGAACGCCTGACTCTCAAGCCCCACACGCCTAAACCCCTTCACGCCTAGGAGCATCTCGCCCTTTGTGGGTCAAGTCCACTGATTACCATATTCAATGCTGGAATTCGGGTGGAGCGGCGTTCCCGTTAATCGACCCACACAATCACATCGTCTATCAGCTTCTATTCCCTTTAGCTTTCGATCTGCATTGAATGAACTAGACATGTCATTCCGAGACTGCGAATGGAATACAATTTTGTACCGTACCGTACCGTACCAACATCCACATCAACTCGCCTTAGTCCTCCTTACCTCCATCATCCGTGTTACTCCCTGTGGAAAGAGAGGGTGCTGAATACCCCTGTAGTGCTGCCCAAATTGACAACGTTTGCTGACAGTCACTCAAAATTAAGTCCTGCTTCAACTCCCTTTTGCTTCCCTATGGATATTCTCCTCCTCCCTTGGATCAAATTTATGCAAGCGCAATCCTTAGAGCTAGTAAATGATCGAGTTCTTCCCATCAGCACGTTGGTAAAACTATGTGAAAAGAGATATTGACAATGCTGGTACAAGCGTTGCGGAGGCGATAGTTATCCAATGAGAGGCTGCCATGACGGTGGTTACGCACCGACTTGCAAGCAATAACTCAACAATGCCAGCTGAAGGCTGAGAAACATAACACCCTTGCCTTAAGGTACTTCTATGTATGAACCTTCCTGGAGGGGAGCAAAGGGCGGAGAATAAAATGTAGCGCTCGGAATTTTTATTTGAAGAATTTCCTTTTCATTTTGACAGGATTAGCACAAATAAATTGCCATTTTGCAATTGATTGCACTGGGAAAGAGAATCATCTTTGAGACCATTCCTCCTACATCTTCGATACTCTTACAACCACTTCCACATCACACCGCTTCATCAATGGACCACCACTGAAACTAGCAAATCATTGGTGCAGAGAAAGGCCTACAGTTTGCAAGACTCAAACAAAGCAGACGATGAAACAAGGAAAATGCAAATGTTTTGGGACAGTAAATAGCGATCGCTATTGAGCAAGTTGGTCTCGAAGAGGAGCCAGGCCTTGGATATAGTTTAGACTGAAGTCTCTAAAATAAGGTGCTATAACGTTAGCATCTTCAACTTTGTCCCCTTTTTTATCTTTGTGCTCCTTGTAAGCGTTGCTTTTGTTTTATGCATCCATCCAGTATTTCCTCCCACCATTCCAACAATGAACAAAAAGTTAATCCAAGCACAAAACAAATGACAATACTTTTGTGGAGGCTCTCTGCACTGTCTCATTTTTGTGGAAATTTGAATACACCTGGAGAAACCCACATTGTCAAATGGGCGTTAGGCAGGTAAAAGTGTGACGCTTGAATTGATGAAGGTTCTCCCAGGAACGGTGCCTTCGTCTGATCGGTATCAGCAATGTTTGCCTAAAGAGAGTTGTATGAGGTGGGACCCAGACGTACTCTGGATGGTCCTTACACCATCAAAACTCGACTGACCACTAAGTGTGATTCAGCATTCCCTTTTAATGTAGGAATGGATTAAAATTTTGTGTCTTTTCCTACTTTCACTCGTTGTAATCGGTTGCTGCTTACCGGTGGTTCTTCGGAGGAGCCTGATTCTGAGCACACAGACAATGAAAACCACCTCTCTCCAAAAGTGGTGGTTAAACGCATGTTGCACCTCAAATTGAAATGGTTCCCGTTAATTTTCGCCTCGTCTTAACACTACGTTGACTCCACCCTCAATAGAAGAGAGGTGAATGCGATGAGGTTGTCGAAGAGGAATGTGCAATTAAACACTTTGCCTTTGGAAAAAGAGAAGACGCCTTCAATGTGTAATTTGCTTTGCCAACAGAAGCGAGTTACTTTGGATGCAGTTTATTTTATGCGATTAGGATTGTCCGTTACTCTAAATTTGACCGACGTTTTTGTCTATCTGTATGGCACCAGCATCAAACACTTGTGCTGTGCAATTCGCCGACATCAAAGACAAAGTGGGTCTGGACATTTGCATTGACAGGCATAAAAGGGCCACAGAAATTTCGCTGTCATTCGCTTACATTTTGACAACATTTGCCCCTAGTAAGACAAGCTTTTTTGAAAGAAAGCTATAATCACCGTCTACTTGATTTTCAGCACTACAATCACCAAATTTTAGTAAGGACAAGTCTTAACAACAACTTTGTCTGACACGTCAGCCATCAGTCGAACCACTTTTGTTTGTATTGTCACGACTGTTTTCCCTGAGCCACAATCAAATCAGGTGTTTTGCAACTATGGAGACCAGAAAATTTGTGGAGATTTGTTAGTTATTACATATTGGCCGTCCTTCATCACCGTTGTACGGAAATACACAAGCAAAATCAGCTGGCTTGAAGCCTCAATAAGATCGCCAGAAACCGGTCAAATCTGCTCACTCTTTTGCCTTCATGACTTGCAGCAACCAGTCGGAGGCTGATTATGGTCTCATCAAAATGCCACCTTCCGTTTTTACCTCCTGAAGTGGTTGCTGACGTAAACGGTGTAGCCGCAGGTGAAGACCTCTACGATGGGGATTAGCAAGCAGAACACAAGTTATCGCGCATGTTGGTGCCAGACTTAGGGAAAAAACTGTCACTAGAAGACGCATGAAAGTGGGTAGCCTCTTCAGGTACTTCTAACGCCTTCTGGATGAGAGACTATTCAAAGGGATGAAAAATTCTAGACCATGAGCTCGGATGAATACAATGAAGGAAGTCGACTTATCATTTGCACACTGTTACAAGGGACCTTCATTGCCGTGAATTCTTACAGGTTAGTACGAAATAAACCAGTATTCATGATAATGTGGATGGACTGCCGCACATGCTTATGCAACTCTTGGACAAGCTGGGCAAAAATCACAAGATGCGCATGCAGAGTGCCAACCCAAGCACAACTGCGATGTATGAGTAGCTTCTGACATCCCCTGCTTATCTTAAAACAGACCTTGAGTCGTTGCATCGGTCCGCATGGAGCACCTAAACTCGTCCACCGCTACCCAAGTCCCAACTTTTGAGAATCAATCTTTGCTTGGAGCAGTATGAAACACTCCGTATTCACAAGGCACACTCGATGCTTGCAATTGTCATCAGAGCGACTATTAAGGAAGAAAGTGCATTTCATACCTCCATTAAACTATTTACTTCGTTAGTCAACAGCCCGCCTTCTCAACATTTTGTAATCCAAATTGGTATCTTACCTTCTGCTTTGTGTTGTCCTACCTCAGCAGAAAAAACATCTCAAATGGCACAGCGATGGATGAGCAATTTCCAATTATTTCTTTGGCCATACTTTTGTATGTTAGCATGGTTTTAGAAACACGAGATTCTTGTTTTGTCGAATTTTAAGCTTAGATTTTAAGAGAGGGCAGATATGAAGCTATGGTCACCCAAATTCGCCTTAAGCAAGGGCAATGGAAGACCTTACTGGTGAAACAAATGGTGACTGGTGTAAGTGACTGACGCAGTGACGATGCAATTCACTGACGGTAGATGGTAGACATTCGACAGTGTTAAACGGTATTTTTCGAACTGCCGTCTGGTTCAGTGACCTTCACCTGAAGCAGTCATTCTTAATGTCACACCTCAAATTGTTATGCACGCAATACACAGCAAATGACAAGCAGCAGAAGCGATGACACAGCTTACAAGGGGAACCAGAGGGGATGCACTTGAACTCCATCCTCTGACGTTAGGGCAGGTACTGCATTTGCTAAAATATCCCAGATTTTAAGTTCTCTTCTTAGCGAACCATTTTCAGTAATTGCTAGATATGCAATGCAAAGCAGTCCACAGCTAGTTTAAAGAAAAGACGAAGCGATATGATGCCTTTTTCTCCTATAACTGCTGCAAACTCTCTTTGTTCCTCTTCTGCCAGATCGGAAATATGTGTTGGGGAGGGCTGTTTATTTGAGCAAATATCTTTCCTATGCAGTGATAGATGAAAGAGGGAACAAGGAAGGTAAAAGGAGTGCATTCATGGAAAAGGAGCATTTCAGATTGCAGAGATGTCAGAAAACGAATGAAAGGCGCAGGTGATCAAAGAGCAATGGATGTCGAGTGTTCAATTTTAGCTGTAATGACACCGATGACTATTGGAACACTTTCCAACGTCAGGTCACGAGAGATGGTGGATGATGAGGAGAGTGCGGAGATGCGTGGATGAGGAAAGGGGAATTTCAATGAATAGTGGGAGAGTTGACTCTTGAACATGTTAGCCGTGCGTAATATTTTTTTATTTACGCCTAGCCTTTAAGCCATTTCGCCTTAACTACGAGGCTCGATTGTAACGTGGGGACTCATCGGATTAGCTCTTTTTCATTTGCAGAATTCTCCTACTTAAGTAGCTCTCTCTACACGGCGGTATTCTGTCTCATCACCTGAGCCTATTAGATACTGACTGTTGACTTGTTGCCGACACAGAATGGTTTCGAGTACATAGTCCTTTCATGGATCTGATTGTCCTCAATTAGTGTAAGAAAATCTGATGGTTGTAGGGCTAAAAATGCCCAAAATACGTCGTTGTTTGTTGATAGGACGGACATCCTTCGGCGACGCCGTTTTTCCAAGTAATGGAGATGTTGATGCTGCCGAAGTTTCGTTGAGGAGATTGAGAAGTTGTATAATTGACAAAGTTAGCCCCTAAAGCGGCTGCTAGGACTATTTTGAATGAGTTGGACATATGGTAAGTAAAAATCCTAATCTTTAAATCTATGCCAGCCTCCACGACGGACACAAGATGTAGAGTTGCATGTTAGCAGATCTGATCCGCAGAGCCATCTTTCGAATAGCTGCAGGTTTTGGAGGTAAGCAATCCTTCATTTCGTTTAATGCAAGCATCCATTGCAGCAGGCTAAGCTGTAAATCCAAAGGAATTTCAAATCCAATGCTTAAAAAATTGCATCTTTTGGTACTTCTGTCTCGGCGACTTGACTCACCTTCACTACTCAAATAATGGTAGCAAAAGTATTTAAATCTACCTTTGTACTTCGTCCCTTTGTTAATTGAAGACTAAGAGGCACGACCCAGATTGTTCCTCAAAATCCTTGAAGGCGGAAAGGTGAGCAGCGATGTGAAGCTAAAAGAATAAGATGAGGTGGCATGACGCACACATGCGTCTCGTTCAGCATTAAAAAAAGGAGGTGGATATTGCTAGGACTCGGTCTTTAGGAGATCTTACTTATGTGGAACAATAGGGCAGTACAACAAGGCGATTTTCCTCAGTTTCCGCTGTGGTAAGCAAGAGCGGTGTGTTGTATAGCCGCACAGCGATCACATTACACAAAAGGTCACATTACTCTGGAACTCCGTTGACGCGTTACTGTCATCTGAGTTATACCGGAATCCTCGACAATTACCCCTACGCAGAAGAGACTCCGATTACGTAGCCCAAACTACCAGTAGTGGTAGTAAGGTGTAAAAACCTTCAATCATGCAGCCGAAGAGGCAAAGATTGGAAGGATGGATAGGGCTTATAGAAGGACAGGTTCTAAATACGATACCTGGCACCTACAAGTTGATGCATTTCAAATAGCAGCAGCTAATCAACGCCGCTATCAGATGGTTTCTCCCTCATTTTATGAGCCTTCAATTGTACCAATTTCTATGACTTTCAAATACCTCCACACCTCAACGTTCTACTAGAACGCTATGACCCTTAGGTGATTACTTGTCTTAGAGGCAGAATTGCAAAAAATGACAAGGTGCGGGACTATCCACTCCAAAACTGCGTTCCCTCACCAAAGACAAAATTTACTTTGTCGACCTGATAAAGTGCAGTTGATGTCTACACTGCTGCCTCCAGCTTATAGAAAGTCACGTTGCAAACGTCGAAAGACATGACTTAGCCAAGGTATTATGCAGACACAACACCACCGTCAACGTTAATCCACGACCCTAACTACGTGACATTGCCCAAAAGTAAAGCATTTCAAATACACGCAGATATAGCACCAAAATCCTTTCGATCTGTTTAGAGAACAAAAATAGGGTCACACCCATCATACTGTCATAGTTTTAGGAAAACGCAAATAAAATTTACTATCGTAGCACCTAGTTACAGGTTCAATGGGTTTTGACAGGTTGCATTATTAGACTGCCTCGATGATGACCCCTTAGTAATCGCAACGCATCTGCATCTTTCGAGCTAGGCTGGAGTGCATCACTGCGCAACCTCAATCACATTACGAGCAGTCTGACAGGTATCCCTAGTCTCTAACACCTTCCAACTCTATCAAGAGCACACATATACTCTATCTAAAAGGCAGCAATTTCTGTGATAAGTACAAAGCTCATGGGATTTGACGGTTCCGTCCAACCAAATGAGATGTAAGTGTGACTGATAGCGCTTCTATTGGTAGATTCGTAGCCCCCGATTTCATGCGCTTTGCAGCCATTGGTCAGTTAAACCATTTTATACACGCGTGGCGGCTACCTTATACCGAAAATTAATCCGTTCAGACTACGAGGCCGTCGGCCAGGTAGGCGGGTTATATATCATAGACGTATCACATTTGCCGAATGTAGCCTGCCTTGGGTTGGCGAATGCTTGCTTAATTTGCTTCATTAATATCCCCTTCTTCCAGACTTTAGGTGAGATTGTACAATGGATGAGTATCATGCGTGGTCGTCACAGGTGAATGGCGGATACGAAGAAAATGTAAATCACTGTCTCCCTCCTATCGACACACAGCATTTTGCGAACTCGTCTAACTATTTGCATGAGAGGCAACTATTACCAGACCATCAAATGCCTTTGGAATACCAGGAATCCTCCTTCAACCCATCGTCATATCAACCATCCTTCCAGCAAGAGGCAGCCTCATATCTTAATAATGCGAATGCCGTGATAAACAATCCCCACGATGAAAGAAATGCTTACCTGTCAACGCAACGATGCGAACTCAACTACAATGAGTGTGAATATTTTAAGCCAAATATGAATGCTTCTGAATACAATCAAAATTTGCAAGTCAGTGAACCTATAAACGGAGTTTATGGATTGCAGCAGGACCAACCATTCCAACAATATCAAAGTCAATTATACGGGGCTTCAGACACCCAAGAAGCTACGTTAAGTGTAACAGGCAGCAACTCCCTACAATTCGACACGGGGTTGCATTACACATGTCAAACACCCAATTCTCTCTTTAATACCTCACAAATGGTCAACAGGACTGAAATCCTAGAGGAAGGCGGTTACAAAGACTCACCACCAACTACAATAGAGGACTTTGGGGCTGCTGGATCACAATCGCAACAAGCATCATCAACTTTGCAGTCAGGGCAGGATCAGGATTTGTACACCGTCCTGTTGGTCATTGCCCAAGGGGTGCCGAAAGTGTTTCCTTCATGCTTGGTTAGTCAAAGAGGACAATTCTCATCCATCTGTGTGGCGGGAGCAGATTTTAAGCATCCAACGTTGGGAGAAAGATCGACAATTACTCTACGATTGCGTGACAGAGAGATCTGGCAGATGATATGGCCGCACAAAATGGAGATGATTACCAGCAAAAATGGCAGGTAAGGAGAGGTAAACCTCACGGTTCCTGATGTCTTGAATTCACTACGCATTCAATAACTTAATGCATTGATACATATTTTATCGCAGACGAATATTTCCAACACTTTCAATCAGCATTGAAGGCTTGGAGGTTGATGAATTGTACACAATTTTCATGGACTTAGTGCCAAAGGACCAGTTTTCATACAGATTTCAGTCAAGCCATTGGACACCTCATCACGCTCACAACTCACCTTCGCAGAGTCAATGTAAGCTCACAAGTGTGGGAGTCCAATCGTTGTCAAATGCCTCCACAACCCTCGCCGTAAGGGATGTTCTTTCCTTTCCTTTCCTTTTAGCTTCCTGCATCTACGTGTCACGCAGACTACGAGAAAAGGGATCGCAGTTGATGATCAGCGGAGTCGATTTCACTCAAGTGAAGATCACCAACAATGCTGCAACTGCTATAAGCAGGAAACAGGTAATGCGCCTTACTTCTGGTGTCTCTTTTTTCCCACTTTGAAGCAAAATTTGACTGGAGAAATGTGTTTCTGCTTCAAAATAGGTGTTGAAGTCTGTTATGTCCATGTGTTTAGATATTTGCTCGCAGTATGCAAATTTACCAACCGCGGTACCACGTTGTTCGTCACTTGGCGTCGAAGGAGGCAGTTGTGCGTCAGTCATTTGTAAACGCTTGGCAAGGCAATTTTTCACCCCATGTGGAGCATGTAGGAACCTACATCATTCCAGAGACAGAGTTCGTAGCCGTCACTGCGTATCGTAATAAGCACATTTCTGATGCAAAGATCGAAGCAAATCCCTACGCCAAGGCATTTAGAAATCGTCGACGCTCGTAACAATAGTGGAAGAGCTTTTTGGAGGGAATTTTCTGTGTCTAATATGGAAAGCATACATGTCTTTCATAACTTCCTACAAGTTGCAAGCCTATGTCTATCATTTGGGGATGGATCAGTTTAAAGTATTTTTTGGCCTTTTACAATCCACCTACATCATCAGACAGTGAGGAAGATGGTCAGGTAGACAAGTAGTGCATGAGTTGATCCAATGAGGTGTGCAAAAGGAAGAAAACTGGTACACGGCGTCTCTTGGCCCCTGAGTACTGCCGTGTGGGAGGCAGGTTCGTCCATAACCATTCCGAAACCTCTGGTCTCCAACACAGTGACATGCGCACTACCTCGTGGTGATGCCTTAATTCTAAGTAAAGAGAGTTATTTATTTGCAGGATCTCTGTCAACAGAAACCCACTCCTTATTTATGTATCGGGCAGATAGACAATAGTTCTTGCTAGGAGTCTCCCGTCGCCATAAAGTCAAATTCATGGAGTTGGATTAATTTACCGGCACCAGAGGTTTAAAGTATTGCCAAACTGTCGTTTGTGCTTGAAGTTAGTAGTCACCAGTGAACAGTTCTTGAAGATTCAAGAGGATGATGATAATGACGGTGATGAGGCTGATGATACTCGGTGAAGCTTTTAGTGGCTAAAAAACTCACGGAACTTGTTGAAGACCAAAGGCTGACTCTCTTTGCTACTGCTGTGACCTTTGACAAAATCTGCGCTGTGCCTTTTGGGTAAATTATGCCTCGTAAGGCCATTTGAATTGTCTGTGTTTAAACGAACTGACAGGTGACATGCAGGTGAAGGCTTGTGATTAGAATTTGAGGTATTTTAAAGGCAATTAATTTCGGATCGACGTACAAAACGCCCAAACCGGAGCGTGTAGAACTCCTTCCCTTGTTGGTAATGCGGAGACGAGGTCAATTTCGTGCACAATTGGTGTGATTGTATCGTGGCAATTTTTCCACCATCTGAAGTAGATACTACTAATAAAACGTTCCGTAACAAAGAAAGTTACGGCATCAAATAAGGATGCTACAAGGTCAAGTGATGTGTTATTATTTTATAAAAAAAGATGAAGACCTTTTCTTTATGGGAGCAATAGATACCGAGCGAGGAACGAGGTTTTCGAGGGACACAACAGTCGCCTTGTAATTGCTTCCTTTGGAGGTGCGCTTGGTCACATCCTGATTCCGCATTTTGGGATTTAAAGTTGCACAAGTCAACTTTCCTGTGCAATCGCAACTTGTACACTTAGTGGCTAGACTCGTGGAAGTTCTTCTGCCCCGGAAACGAACGGGCGCGGTTTTATTTAATCTGGAAGACACAAACAAAACTTTATTACAGATCCTCCTGTATTAACATATCCATCCAATCTGATTATGCATAAATGCTCTTTCTGTCTCCTAGCCGACTGGTAAAAGAAGCCTGATTTAAGCTTTACTGTAGGTCAAGGTGTTATAATCGAGCACAAAATTACTTTGATAGCATCGAACACATCGCTCTTGATGCCCATTTCACCGTGGCAGCTACTAAATGGACTTGGGTCCCGCCAACAGCCTCACAAGCAATCACGAGCTACCTCATCTCATTTCAGGTACGACACTTCAAAGGGGTTAACAATTCACGTCTAAGGAAGCATGAGTAACATTGTGATTACTTCGATATTTTTAACAAATAAAATCCTGTTTGTCTGCTAAAACAATCCATAGCTCCTTCGCCACAATAGCGATTTCATATGCTCAAGAAGTGTCCAAAGTTGTGGGAAAAAGCATAATTACTGAGGCTTGCATCGACCTCGTTAAAGAGAGGAGAGGAGGCTTCCATGGTGACCGTCGTGAAGAATGAAGGTGGAAAGGCTTGGCACGAATACATTCATTCCATTTGTCAAAGAAAATATTAAAAAGTCAGCAGATGGAGGTGTTTATCTGACAAATTATTGTGAAACAAGACACTACAGTCTCGAAGAAGGAAGTGTAGGCGACCCCAATTTACACACTTTTCTTGAAGATACTGCCAACATTGAAGACATTAAAAAGTGAGAAACACATTCTTAGTCTGTGGTTTTCACATTGTTTCCTATTTTAGGGTCAACTGTTTTTTTTTAATTACATACTTTATTAATTTGGCATTTCAGAGCGAGAAAAATGGTGTCACCAATGAGCTCTCCACGCTGCACCACGTCTTCCCCTCTACCGAGTTCGATAAAGCATTTCATGTTGTTTAGCTGCATTTTTTTGGCATTTAACTTCTTTCTCGAGAAAAACCACACACACAATAAAATGAGGAATTTGTGTGCTTTGTGGAAGTTTCTTTGTATGTGCGACCAAGTTAGGGGTTGAGTTTCTTGAAAAGTAGGAAGTGTTGCAGAGAGTGGAGCTGTGAAGTTGGCACACCTTGGAATGCCATCTGTGAAGATCCACAAATTCCTCATGCATGCTCATTTGCTGCCAGTGATGCATGTGATCGGGAGAAATTAACAACAATAAGCATACAGCAGGGCCTTTTTATAGTGTTTTCAAACATAACTGGAAGATGGGAAAACAAACCTGCACTGCTGTGCTCTAACACCGATTCAATGTGTTTTAAAAAGCCTCCACTAATTCAGGTGATGCCAATCTCCCCAGTTGATAAACACTGCTGCCCTACCAAGAGCATATCTTTACAGGTGTTGCAAGATTTACGTCCCAACTTCATCACAATTCTCATTTATAACATCAAAATTCCTAAACTTTGAAGACTCACTACTCGACTTACAATAAATTTCGACCATTTTGAATGTGTAAACTGCATTACGTCTTCAAATTTAGCTTAGATGTGTTTCATGGATTTCAACTTCTTGATCAAATTAGCAACAACTACTCGTAGGCATTTTTACTCATTTTATTGGAGTAACGACAGCTCTGAGAGACTCTTTTTAATGCTCACTCAATTTCCTTACAAGGTCACCCTGAGAATGTTGACAGATTTGCCTTAGTTATGAAAGATGGAGAGTAGTTTCGTGTGTGCAGAGTGTTTCCAAGCCTACCAAACTATCACCTTCGCTCTTGCCCATTTGTATAGTGAGCATAACGGTGGGTTGTGTTTCCATTTTTTACATCCCCCATAAACACATGCGTTGAGGTGTACCCAAATGCACCTATTTGTGTCTGAGTAATAAAAATTTGTACTAAAATGCTTAGATTAGGTGATTTGGTCCCTTCTTAAATACAAGTGTTTAACGTGTTTCAGTGATCTTAAGACCAAGTTGTCCTGTTTGCTCTGAATATGGAATAAGTTTTGGATTGCTCTTGACTCACCAAAAAGGTAAGAAATGTTATACAAAACTCTCTCTATGGCTTACTTTGATTGTCAAAAGTGATGTAGCCATCTTCCTTTGAATCACAACAATAGCCAGGAATCACAATGTCTGTTGTCTATGTCGTGAGGGATTTACGGACTTTCATTCGCTTTACCTTCATTTCGTCAGAGCTCATATGTGTGAGTTTAGATTTCGTTGTTGTGCACTTCCACCGCCGCCGCCTCCTCCTCCTCCTCCTCCTCCTCCGCCTTGTCCGGACTTTGAACTTCATGTTACCACGCTTTAGATCAGCGGATGAGGCCTTCAGCACTCTGTCTATACTGTCTGGAATGCTTTCAAATATGCACGTCGTGGGATGCGATGGTCCATCACTTACTTGCGTTCCACTTTTGTACGTGTGCCTCCAGCTCTCATACATGTCTCACCGTAACTAGTTGTGGCAACTACTTGAGCTCCTCTTCTTTGCAGTCAGTTGGCATAGGGTGCTGAACTAGGACGAGCACAAACACCTCTTTGTCCGTGCGAGTAGTGTGAGTTCTCACAGCATTTTGTTTTACTATTACTGCCTCTTACTTAAGTCTGATGGTAGAAGCCCTTATCTCTCAGCGACTCCAACCCCACATCGTGGCGCCTCCAAAATTGAGTGGACTTTAGGCGAAAACAGTATGATTTAAGTGAAACACTACACCACATCGCCTTATCGCAGACTTCTTCAGTGGTACCACCACTTTTAGCAACGACAGTGCCAAAATCTCATGCATTAAATACAAAGTTTACACACGCACACATTTTTGTGTGTTTGAGTTTTAGATCCACCCAACGAGCTGCTTCAACTACTACCAAAGAATTGTGCAATATTATACTAATCATAAGCTCACTTTTCTTTCCCCTTAGAGCTCATTTTTTATGCATAAGACTATATCATCCCGAATTGATGCACCTTACAGTCTTTGCCTGATGAATATCCTCCTCCATTAGTCAGGAATGTTGCGTACTCTTCATCTCGCCTTCAAAGCATGCCGACCGAACAGGAGACTACTTTTGTCTTTTCGTGTTTGGTAGCCAGTTTACTTATCGCATTCATAAAGTATGGCAAAGTAAAGTTTTGCAATGTTGATTTTCCAGTTCTCTTGGGATTGAGGTGAAGGAGCCCAACAGTTTGTCATAATACGAGGGATGAGCATAAAAATGTCCCAGCCGCCTTTGCCGCATGCCTTAAATTGACAAACAAGGAAGAGTGCAGTGAAGTACATCCAGTTGAAGAGGTGTAGCGACCTTCACTGTCCATCAACTATTGGCTAGACTTTGAGATTTACCACCTTCTCGGCTAAACAAGGTACTACTTCCAAAAAAATCTTGCCTCATTTACTCCTAAAAGTGTTACTGGTGACAAAAATTAAAAGATGAACTTCACAGCAACATTAAGGCTTTCAAGGAAAGTAGAAGGCCGTTCAATCGCCTTACTAATAGGCTTTTTTGCCTACTTTTGCTTGACGGTCACAGATGCTATGTTTAACCTCTCACTGGTGCGATGTTGGGTGTGCAAGACTTAAAAGTGCTCTGAAGTGACGTGCCTCCACAACAGGTCTCCTAACCACTCGACTTTGCAAGCAAATGGAGTAGAACACGTAAACAACAAACAGTAGACGCAAGTTCTAGCAATCTCTCAGACCCGTTTGGTACTCCTTATTACCAAGATGTTGGCATCTCCAAAACCTGCCTGTGGCGTCCTGTGATGTTTTGGTCGTCATGATTGACTGGTGAGTAAATGGACAAGGGAAAATTTTTTTGAATCGCCATTGAAACAATCATCAAATCTGCCAAACCATATGCGTAGTGCAAAACATTCAATTTAATTCAAACTACAAAGGATAAAAACAAATGCACAGGTCTTGTAGTCAAACATGTGACAGTTGAAGTGAGTATCAAGCAAGTTGATTGACAGTTAAAACAGAAGACCACTTCGTGAGGTTGGGAGGGGAGGGGGGTCAGTGACTGGGGTTAAACCGCTTTTTATGTTGCGTCCACTGTTTGTCAATAGTCTTGGCAGATGACCACTTCAGATAATTACGACAGCTCAAAATTACGAGTCATTTACTTTAAGTCGTTTCTCTCCTCTTAATCCAGATGCAGACTCTTGCAAAAGTCACGACTTGACAGTGCGGATGGAGCGTTGCAATGGCCTAGAAAACGCCTGACACCTTGTCACTTCAACTAGGTGGGATTCATACTCGGTTGAATCACGAATTTCGAGATCAAACCCTCCTCTGAATGACCACGGTAATTCACTGCCTTTATTAATAGACTATTGCCTGATGCACTACTTTATAACACTCCATTCCTGCGTGACGTCAACATTAGAATGGTAACGGAAAGCTGCAGCATCTTCTACACTGTTTTTCAACGGCTATAACAAAGGTTGTCAACGGAATCGTTTAATGCAGCCAGGAGGAAGACTAAAATAAGTATGGACAGTTGATTGTCTGTGAAAAGGATTAAGGAGTCTTTTAAGAGTAGCTGAGAAATAAGTTCACACGCTACTGCTTCGGTGCTTCGGTGCGTAAATGCGATGAGGTTACCATTTATTTCTGATACCTAGTGGATGCCACTGGTGTTAAAGCTGGATTGAGAGTAGTTGGATGGTCCTTTTCGAGAGTTGGTCATACTTAACCCTGACGAGTTACCTTCTTACACTTTTTGGATGTCTTAAGCTAAAACTGTAGCTTCACACCAGAGACATACAACGAGACAGCCAGTGGAGTTCTCAAAACCTCACTTAAATCTGACCGTTGCTCCTCTGCGATTTGGTCACGTTGAAGGTCGAGGAGAGGTGGGATCAGTGCCAGTGACTTGTGTTAAGGTCATTTCAAGTTCTGTAACAGGAGTGAACGCACTTTCGTGTGTCCCTCATCAAAATGTCCACCTTCTCGTGTTTAACATGTGATGCATCCTTCTCATCCATAATGCCACTTTATTCGCATTTACTTCGGGAGCACCAAGGTAATCGCCTTTCTTTACCTTTATTAAACAATATTTTTCCTTTATTGTGTTTATATTTGTGTGGGAAATGCAAAGATACGAGGTTTTGCACATGTGACATTCACCTTGAGTTAGTGACGCCGCCTTATCAGTAGTATTAACTTGCCCAAACAAATGACCAAGTTCAACACATCTTGTAACATAAGTTAGCCTTGACAGCCATCACCTTTTCAGCCACCAGACTTTTAACATTTCTTTGACATTGCAGTATACATGTATGCACGTTGTCCCAACTGCGATTCGTTGCGTCATTCAATGGCACTAATTTTGATACATCAAAAAGGTGAGTAAAACCAAAAGCCCTTTGCCTAAGGCTCGTATGCATTGTTTTGTTGATTGTCTTACAACTTTTCTCCCTTTTGTCTTTTATGCAGCTGAGGATCACAGTATTTGCTGTATGTGTTTTTTGCCTTTTGAATGTTTTGAGCTTCTTTTCATTCACTTCGTTGCAGCACACATTTGTGAGTTTGCCCATGTTATCGTTTTTTGTAATAGCTGTGATACTTTTAGGCCAACTGTTGTTAACTCACTGTTTTACTGTGGCATTGTGTTGCAGTTGAGGTGACGGAGGATTTATATCCACGCATGTACTGTCCAGAGTGCTACAATCACTTCCCGACGTTTGCGGATTTGGCGGAACACATGTACGCCTTCCACGACTGTAAGTAATTCTCTCGACTCTCGTGCTTCCCATCCTAAAACGGTTGTTTGTTTACACACTCACCTTATTTCTTTCTGCTCTGCAGATATTTGGGAATCATTGTTCCAGTAGACCACTATTGACTATATTCCCGTTGATAAAATTTTGTCACTGTTTTGTCACTTGTTCTACCTACATGACCACTTCAACTGCAATTGCTGACTTGGTGGGGCTTGTGATCGTCCACCAGAAAGGCCGAAAAGTAGCACAACCGAGTGTCACTTGCATCAAACTGTCTTAAATTAAATCTCATTAAAATGCTTTTTTTGTTTTTTTTGGCAATCGTGGAGGCTATACAAAGCGGTGGCACATGACCGACGTTTGACTGTGGTTCCATTACTCACCTATGGCTTAAAATGTGCAAATGTGACATTTTTTAGCTACTTTTGGTATCCAGGCTAAAATACGTAACAGTGGTTGTATTTGCCTCTTTAAGGCACGGTTACTCGTGTTAACTGAGATGGGGCGAAAAGTCGTAAACAAAGAGCAAAGTAGACGTGCTGAAGGGAGCGCCAGGTTTGTCAGGACCTCCCCCCTAGAGGGGGGAGTAGCATCGGACCGTTCAAACCTCTCACCTCAAGCGGTCCTACGAAGTGGATCCTGGGCCTTAGTGGCCGACGAAAGGACTTAAGACGTGGTCAGTGCATCAACGCTGTCATTACTTCTGCATTTCTTCGTAGCTTATTTAATAGCGATGCGGTTCTGGAGCCTCTATGCAGGTAGTTAAATAACGCTGCTGTGTTAGTTACTTTCTGTTGCGGGAAAATTGTGCTGGACACGACTTTTCCAGCAGTGCCGATGGAGGGTCGAGTTCCTGAAGCCATCTGCTTTAAAGAGTGTGATGCTACTTTCCAAAATATGGGTTTGTTATTATCAATTTTGACCGGAAAGCCTCAGAGATGTTGCTCGGAGTGTGGGTGGGGAATCAATGTCTAAAAAATTGGCATGAGGGCACTTTGAAATTTTACAGTGAAGTCTTGAAAGGGCCTCCTTCAGTTGTGTCAAATATTTAGCATGAATAAAGGCGAAATCGGACTTGAAGACTGTCATGATTGAAGGAGGTACGATGGTGTGCTTGAGAGTTAATATTTTTTGTTTCCTAAATACTGATAGCACGGTGGCTTTGGATCGACTGATCTGTTTATACTTTTCGCATCTAAAAGTAGCCTGCGTTGTCTCAACCAACTTGCTACGAAAGCTCCATACCCTTTGTGTGTGTGTGTGGGCTTTGGATCCACTTACTGATAAATTCAATCTAAAATGCCGTACTCTTAGCTACTATTATCCTCCTATGCTTGAATTGGTAACTTCAATTCTATGCGTTCATGAAAAATGTCTCAATCGTTGGAAGACTTGCAACACTATCAGCCAGAGACGAGCCTTTTCTATACTTCTCAACGTCGTTCTCGCTGTGTGATGATCATCGCATTTAAAATGGACGAAGTGGTTAAAGTAAGCGTCGAGTAGGACTCCAATGCTCTCACACAGAGGCAGACGGAGGCACTAAAAGTTACAGCCAGGAGACTAAATTTAACAGCTGCAGCATTTATCTCGCACATGAATCCAGTTTTAATGGAAAGTCAGTTGTTTTTGAGTCCCGTGCCAGTTAATTTGCAACACCTAATGCACCACAGAGCATCACATTCTCAGTTAGCCTCCTTACTTCATCAATCAAATCAGTTCTTTGCAGTGACTTACTCGGACCTTAGCCGGTAATGAATGTCAGCGTCCTTGTGGAATAATTGCTGCGACTAGTTGTTTAAGATGAGCCTCTGAATAAGTGTCTGAATGACCGATGTTACTGCCTAAACTTCACTGTGTGGATGGGTACAATACAAATGCTTCGTAATTGGCGAAGGGTGCACTCAAGCAAGGCATGAGTGGGGCCAGAACAATGGGAAAGCCAATAGTAAGATCAATGATCTACGCCGAATTACTTCAGGAATGTGAGGTGGACGTCTTTAAGCTTTGCGTCAAAGCCTTAACTTACAAATCAAACTGGACGTAGAGACAAAGACAAGGACAAAATATGCGTAAGACCTGGAACTATTTACATCCACGAACAAATTCTTCAAATCGCTCCAACCAAATGCTTAATGAGCACTATGGAATCGAACAATGAGTAAGTGCAAGTGGGACAATAAAAATAAATGGCTAGCGTTTCTGCTTCACATTACTTGACTACGAAAGCGGATGTCAAGACAACGGACAACACTTTGGTCCGACTGAAAAGAAGGTAAAACTATAGACGTGGGGCAGGGCTACTACACGGCAATCTCATTGGTCACTGGTCAGCACGTGGTCGCACGCCTATTGGCTATGCGGGCGCAGGCCGCGCTTGATTGCCTGCAAGAAGCGCTATCCCAAAAAGTAGCCCACTTTGTCCTTCATTTGGGATTTCCAAGAGTGGGTGAAATAGTTGAATTAACGCGACGCAAAGTGCGAGCAAGTCCTTAAGCAAAACCCTGCGTGAAAGCCCTGCACCTCTAAGCACTTACAAAATGTTATAGGATCATTCACAGCATAGTACACGGAATTAATGGAGGATTTCTAATAAACTCCGTATCAGAGAAGGCTACTCCTCCTTCGAATAAGGGATGTTTAAGGGTCATAAAATGAAGCAGTAGAACAGTTGGCTTTCAATTAATACGTCCTTGTTGAGATCTGCACAGTACTTATGACCCTGCGGTCCATGGTAGAGTTCGAGGCTGTTTTTGGATTGAGGCGTTCTCCTGCTCTCCTTGGGATACTAATTTCACAGTGAGTAGGTAAGCAGTTGTACTATAAGAGAAACTCTGGCCCCGATTAAAGTCCACTTTAAATAGAGTTTTAAATTTTGTACTTTATGATGAATTAGTAAATTATAGAACGGATAGGACAATGAAACAACACTAAATAGTTTTTTATGAGAAAAATGATGATAATTTTAGCCTAAAAGTATGACTCGTTGGAGAGGAAAGTCAAAAGCTACTAGCATTGGATTTAAGTAGACTAAGTATATTGATATTCCTCTTTTGTAGTGACCGAGTCCTTTGCCACCTTCGTATTTTGAAGTGAGATAAGTATGAATGGACAGAATATGATGAGTCTAAGGTGGCACACTAGAGCACGGTCTTTCTGGCTCAAAATGGTTAATGCAAAATTTTGTCTTCTGCCACCGGAACAGTGAAATGAGTCAGAAGCATCACACCACCTGCGGACATGACTTAAAACTACTAGACCTAGCAAAGTGGAGAGCTTTAGCCCTCTGGCTGCGGCAGCGAATAAAGAAGTACTGCACTTCTGGCAATTAAGAGCATTAAAAAAATCTGGCTCATTTAGCCGCCATTGGAAATGCATTGCTCTCTCTCAAATGCCAAGGAATGAATCCTGCTTTACTTTGCCCTTACTACTTCTCGCATATTTTCTTAATGTCACTACAATCCACAATTATTTGGCACTATTGCATAGCACCTGACCCATTGTGGATGAGCCTCGTATTATCTTGGCACACACCGACACAATTTGTAGTACAACAAGTAAAATGATGCTCTCAATGTTGAGCACTCACTTCCGAAACAACTTCGATTCCTCTAACCATTCGTACACTTTTAGACCACCTTTACAAACGCATATTCTCACATGAATAGCTTCATCGTCTGATGCGTTCAAGTCAAAAAATTAGGTTCTCTCCCTATTTACATCGTCCAACGACAGCAACTGCCGAATTGAGATGAGAGGAAGTCGTGTAAGCATGTCGAATTTTAGGGCACGAGATAACGAAAGCAGCCTCTCCAAGAAACATTTAACAAAAGGCAATGCAGTCGCAATTATCAATCAACGAGTTCACTTCGGCTGAGGAGTTTACTCAACTCCATCCATACTTAATGCGATTACACCTGCTTGCACATGTTGTGAAGCAGTGGTCGCTAAACGCTCTTCATGTACCAAAGCCAACACAGCACTGGGGTGTCCTATGCAGGCACATTTAGCGATTACTTG
The DNA here is from genome assembly GCA_900622495.1 of Hydatigera taeniaeformis. NCBI lineage: Eukaryota > Metazoa > Platyhelminthes > Cestoda > Cyclophyllidea > Taeniidae > Hydatigera > Hydatigera taeniaeformis. The sequence goes on along the minus strand of UYWX01020604.1, from coordinate 6,218 downwards.
ATTGAGGAACTTAAAAAGACGCAAAGGAGGCATGAAGATTTGATAGTCCGACTTTGCGGTACCAACGTCGACACTGTTCTATTCACACAAAAGTAAGCAGCAGCCATAGGTGATGTGCAGGCAGTCACTATTCAGTCAAGCGGTAAAAAACAATGAAAAAGAAGGCATTATTGAGAGGTGAGAAAATCGTAGGTCATAAACAGTAGGTTACACGATGGTAAAGTTGGCACCTTTGCACATCCTGGCTGTAACTCGGGTCCATATCTGTGGATGAGGCAAACAGAGGAGCGTGGGAGATAAATTTTGGGTCGGCGAGGACACTAAATTGAGGGTGTAAAATGGAGGTGGGGCAACAGTACACAATTGCACCCACAGGCACCAAGAAAGGGTATGTCAAATGTCTCCAACCGCTCCCAAATTCGCGAAGGTCATTATTACACTTGAATTAACCGCCGCAAAAAATGCAATGGCTAAGCACCGATTTTGCAGCATTTTGTTTAATTTGTTTTATGGATGAGGATATAAGAGGCGCTTGTACTCTCTCGTGCTCCTCTTTTCCTCACTAATGTTGCATAGAATGATATCACCTGCCTCTGTGAATTTTCTGCACCTCATAGTGGTGGATTAACTAAGACCTCAAAACATTCCATCTTTGTGATTCTGTCCATGAGGGTGGTAGAACCTTCTCTACCAAGTAAGCAAGTCTTATGCATTACTGGAGCACATTACTTCCTTCAAACAGGTCCGGTCACTCCGACCGTGTGTTGCGTAAAAAGCCGTCGGGTCTACTTTTAACAGTAATAAGTATTCAATGTACGCATCAGTGGAAGACGTCTAAACCGTCCTCTAACCACACTGTGAAAGCATAACTTCCGACAGCACTTGGTGAAATTTAGGGCTCCCGTGCCACTGACTTGCACCCCAACGTTTGGTTAAAGTTCTTTCGTTCTTGTTGCAGAAGTGTCATTTGTTTTCCCGAAATCGGAAGACCGAAAGCCATTCACTTTAAATGACGAGGCGCCTTATTTGACCACTGGGACACAGCGTCAGGGTAATGCTGCGGATCCACCAAAGTAGACCGTCCCATTAAGCAGTTTTCATTGCTAATCATAGGCAAGCTAATCTCATAAAGGCCACAGCAAAAAGGTAGCGAAGTGCGATATTAGTTAACGTCATGGCAACACAACTTAACAACTACTCCTTTGCATTTTAATCGCATGTAAGGCTGAGGACAGGTCCTCAAGGTGTCGTTGCTTACTCAGTTGGCTCCAGCATTTCACGCAATCTTGTCCTCCTCGTCATAGTGATGTGTACCTTAAGGTGTAAACGATGCCCAGAGTCATTTGGAAGCATCGTCCTGTACCTCGCCCACTTGGACAGCGCGCATCATGGTAAAGAGCTGTAAATTTTGCCATTTACATACGTTGTTGTGTGCTTGGGTGTGCAATTTTGTGCACGACAATGTGCGTTAGTTGATGCAGTGGGATTTATGAAACACTGAGGCTTGCCATTTAAACTGTGTGAAAGGTTGCAGGATAGGTGGAGTCAAAAGACGATTTTAAATTCATTTTCAACGCCCCCTATGATATGCCTTTGATTTTATTGCAGTAACTATGGCTCATCATTGTCCCATATGCCCAAGGTTCTACGAGACGCTTGGGATCCTCCTACGTCATCAAAGGGGTGAGTGAATTTACATTCCTATGGTGTTCTTTGTGTCAGCATGTGGGCTAGAAATGATGCAACCTCTTTGCAACTCCTAATATAGCCTGGAATCACAATGTTTGCTGTTTGTGTTGCCTGCCATTCGAGGATTTTGAGTTGCTTCTCTGCCATTTTGTGGGAATACATGTTTGTGAGTTTGCGTTTGTAAACATTCAAACTATGACTGTGACATCTACAGCAAAGTTCTCTTTAAACTTACATTTCATTGTGTTGTAATGCAGTCGAGCAGATGGAGAACGCAGAAATCCGCCTTTATTGCATTGAGTGCTACAGGAAATACGAGACGCTGGAGTCATTGGAAGAGCACATGTTTTTACAGCACTTTTGTGGGTCTCACTTCTTCGGTTAGAGCAAATGACAGACCGACTGCTTTTATAAATGTCTTGGTTTCTTTTTCTTTGTAGATGTATGGCTCGCAATGTTTACGTAGGCGGTAAATAGTTTCATTTCAACAGGATTGGTAAGTATTAGCCACTCTCCGGCTAAATTGCGTCCTCTTTAACTGAAATGGATGTTTGAGAAGGAAGGGGACACTGCAGCAAAGAAATTACACTACCTGGCATGTAGGCAAAATTAATTGTGCAAAATAAGATTAGATTTGTTCGAATACCTAAACGAGTTACACTGCATTGAGGTGGATTGCATTGAAAGTTGGGAGACTTTGAGACAACAACACAGCATGGCAATAGGACAAACGGTGCTGCGAGCTTTCACAAGTCATGCATTTTTAAGTGTACTACACATTTGAAGAAACTGACATCCTCGTTTATGCGTGTTTAGGACATCCCAACAAGTTTGCAAACTTTATCTCCCCTGCACGAAAAATTCACCCACAGCACTCATTTACACCCGAAATAAGATAAAAATTCTCGCGACTTGCTGCCTTGTTTCCTACGGGCACTGCCAGTGAAAGGGGAACTGACGTGGGACGCAAGCACGGACTCGTGTGAGTTGCATGTATGCGTGGTCAAAGATTTATCTTAGCGCGGACGCCGCGCTGCCCTGGTAATTAGGCAAGTCATTCGACCACGCTTGCCCAAGATTGAAGATTAGTTCACACCATTACTAATTAGGAAAACTTAAAATGAAAAAAGTGTTTACTGATGCAAAATTAGTAAGCTTGCCAAAAGCTGCTGATATTATATTGGACTAGCTAAAGTTATTACAGCAGATACGTTGGAGACTAAGGCCGCCACTTAAATATTCTTAAGTAGCATAGACGTTAATTTAATATTCAGAACTGTGAGAGTTCTCACTAGGCAGAAGGAGTTAATTTGGACTGGTAACATGTAATGTGGAAGAATAAGAAAAGATTGAGCCTTGAGTTGGGTCGAAGATTGCGCACAAATGCAAGAATACTAAAGTAACCGCCGAAACGCCAGGTGGTTACACAAACGACACATTACAATCTATCTAGGTGTAGCTTCCTGAGACTTCCCATCGGGTGTAAGAAAGCGTTAAGTGAAGTTGGATGCATGTATACCAAAGAGAACGGAGCGACTAGGCTTGCATTGTCTTTTTTATGTGTCTACCTGATGTTCTGAGGTCACTATAGGAGTTGTCTGGCCCTTGTACTCTCTTCGGAATACATTTATCCAGCCTCACTGCCTTCTTTCACCCTATGGGAAGTCTCGAGAAGCTGCGGGCCAGCCCACAAGTAGAAAGGCGAGACAAACCTTAGGGTGATCGCCAAACGTCATGTGGTCATATTATTGTCACTATATGCCGACTCTACATTATTGTCTGGCAACAAAGAAAGAGCATGGCAATAATAATTATTGTAAATACAAATGATTAAAGTTAAACAAAACAGAAAGTCACGCAAACCTGTTCCACTCTGTTGACTTGTGTGACAGAGAATTGTAATGCTAGAGTAACAAAAGCTATCCGCCAATTATTACTGAATCCACACTTCCATCTCCGCTGCTGCCTCTCTTACAAAGTCAAATTCTCTGCTGGTGGATGCTTGAAACTCTCCGTTCTGTCATTAAAAATCCCACTTTTCCAAGAAAACAGGCTCTCTACAATAGTCAACTTCTGCAACTTTGAGACGGCATTCAAATGCTATCCATACTCGGTTCCAATTCTCCACACACGCTAGCGTTAGTAACTGCGAAATCACATTTGCTGTCCTCGCCGTCAGGCGGTACTCTCGTATCAATAATGGAAATTTGCATTATTTTCACATTTATAACTTCATTATGATTAGCCACTGTAAGAGCTGCCTATCTACACTTCTCCCCTTGAACCTCTGACTTCAAGAGAGGGTTGGTTGCAGATGATTTATTTGGCTTTTGTTACAGGAAGAATGAGGTTCGGGATGCCGATGGGCCGAATATGAGATATCAACTGGAGAGAGAGTCCTCACCGCCCTCGCGCATGGGATTCGCACACAATTTCTGCAGACGAGATGGTGGTCATGGAAGACAAAACAAGAGAAGTGAGAACTTGGCCGACGACTACAAATCAAACGAAACTTCGCAGCTCCCATGGTTCTGCTACTTATACAACGGTCAGACATTTTTAGCACTACTTGACAGGAAAGCAGTTCGTTGTGAGGATAGACCATCAAGCACTGACATGGTTGAAGACGATGAAGGAGATAGATCGCTCCGTTGCGAGGTGGTACGAAGAACTCCAGCGATATGATTTTATCGTGCAATATAGGAAAGGAAGGTCCCACGGCAATGCGGACGCTCTGTCACGGAGACCTTTTTCCCCGTCCACGGATGGCGACACAGTAGGTGCACTGTTATTGAGCGAGCCTGCTCCTCATTACTGACGAAACTGGCACACCTCCTACTCCAATACAGCTTTACTTTATGAATGACTAAAGACACCCTCAGCCAAGCCCACAGTTGAGGAGATGAGGTCGGTGAGCTAGAGAGTCAAGCAAATATGGCAGAACTGGGAACGGGAATCACGTTCGCGAAGTCAGTGAGTAGTTTCTCTCCAAATGATATCTACTACTCGCCTCATCTACATCTCATTCCCCATTCTTCCTACAACAAATGCCTAACAAATCATTTGCAGCCAACTTTCTTTTAAAGTCTGAGGTTCAAGGACCAGAGGGTAGACAGGCAGCTAGCACGTGTTCCGCGTTCCCCATTAGTTCCCGCGTCTCTCCTATAAAAGTCCACTTAAACAATCTGGTATATATTTACGTCATGTCAAATAAATCGTATTTTGTTTCTATGGTTAAATTGTGCCTCTTCTTGGACTAGCAAAGTTTTGATTTTGCTGTTCTCTTTTACATTTCGAAGTTTTTACTTTGAATTTGACTTCTGTAAAAATCACATTTTCTGTTGTAATGCTTTGTTTATGTGACTACCTGGCGCTTGGCGGTCACTGTAGAATTTGTTTGGCATCTGTGCACGTGGGCTGGCTTTCGAGCCACGCTCAGGCTCCACTTACCCTGTTGTCTTCCGAATACACATATTCACTCTCACTTATGCCTTCTACTACCCTATGGGAAGTCTCGGGACGCTAAATCTGTGAGCAAGAATTTACCGTTCTCGGGTTGTTGATTCTGCTTGTTCTTAGTATTGCCACTGGTTCTAGACCACATTCACTGCTTGTCATTAGTCACGTAAATCCCTTATGCTAACAACATTTTTCCTTTAAGGTGCTGTTCTTGCTGTAAAATTGTACTCTCCACAAATGTCAATTTAGTCTCTTGAAGAAAACAAAAAGTTTCCACTTCTCTCTGCTTTGGGACGATCTCAGTAAAGCGTTATGTCTACTGGAAATTTCAGGTCTCAGTGGCGAGAAGAACGAAGAGGACGGAGAAATTACTCATCAAACGGACGAACATTAGCTTATTATGCCCACTTAAATCCATTATTAGTGGACTAATTACTATCTCTCTCTAGCTAATCATCTGTTTCCCGTGTATTAGTCTTATTTGTCATATAGCACTTTGGTCAAGTTGAAAAGCTTCTTGTTTTTGAATATCATATTCATTTAGTAAGTAGATGAAGCTCGGCGCATAAACAAATCAGTCAGTGTTAAAAAGACGTGCAGATTCAATATGAAATATGAATTTCCAAGTCGGTTGTTCTTCATGTATCCACTTAGTGTTGTTTAATTCAGTCAGCTGATCTCTCTAATGGGGCATGAGGTCTGCCACAAACGGGAATAAGGAGAGGACCAGACAATCCCAAGTAGAGAGTCGCTAATTTTGTTAATTTTACTTTATCTCTTTAATAAATGAAGATCGTGTTCCGCTTCAATTGGTACCCTCAAATTTGATTCTAACTTTACTTATTGAAATACGTTTCTGCCATATTTCTACTCAGGTGCGATGCAATCTGAAGGGATATCGCTCGGATTCATTATGATTTTTCATTATTAGAATCCTAATCCGCTACACAGATCACATCCAATAAATTATGGTAAGATCATTGAGGTGAATTTTGGCATTAAAAAACCTCCTCAGATCTTTTCTCGTATGCTGGAAACTGTCCCGTGGCACACAGTAACACCCTTTCAGA
>UYWX01020603.1:18016-32251 GCA_900622495.1 Hydatigera taeniaeformis | reverse complement strand
CCACCACCACCGCCACCACCACCACCACCACCGCCACCACAACAGCTCACCACTGGTCTGTTGCCACGGGTGGTTTTTCCTCCGATGTCGTCCACTCATCAGTCACCAGAATCTATTGCCAAGGCGTCCCCCAACAAGAGCCCCTCGGAGGGTCGATTGCGTCAAGGCGAAGAGACTACTGTCGGTGCTGCTGCTGCTGCTTCCGTCGCTGCACCTCCGGGGATCGTACATAATACCTTGCGCAAAACCAAGTCCGACATGAAGGTCATTCATCGCTATCTTGTTCAGGTGAAAAACGACACTCGCGAAATCCATGAGATTCCCCCTCAAGACCTCTGCAGCTATATCCAGGTAGGCATGCTATGCACTGAAGCAGCCTTGTTAAATTATAGGACAGAAAGTGGATAATTCCACCATCTCTTTAGGACTTCATCGTTACTGCGAAGAAGAAAGACGGACACGAATACGAACCGGAGTCTTTGAAAGCATTCGTCCATTCGCTTGAGAGGCACTTGAAGGTAGGTTATACAGGTCCACGTCCTTATTTCCACTTCTCCCTACAAACTTGGTCCCACATAAATTAAAATAGTCCATAGACCACCTATGTACGATCTTCATTTACAAATTTTATAGAGCGATGAATGTTTACATCGATGCAGAGGTCTATGTTCCGTTATTGGACACGAGGTGACCCCACTGGTAATAAGTTCCTGAATTGGTAAAACTTCCAACATCAAGCCCATGATCATTATTCAGGTCAGTGTAAGGGATCATAGCTCGGATGACCCCTGGATAATAAGGGCCACCTAATTGGACTAAGAGTAAATAAGTTTGTTCCTAAATTCTTAACTTTTACTATTCAGTAGGGTGTTTATTCAAATAGTTTCTCTAATCAAATTCTTTTATCAGCTAGCCATCATAAACCGTTGGAAATGTTATTTACTCAGTGACCAAGTAGAAAAAGCGTCTGTTTGCCACATATCATGAAGTGAACCAAGTGTCAACTTGCTTAGCGCTATCCTGTGCTACGGCAAATGATGGTACAAGTGGATGCTTAAACACAATGTGCACACTCGGATGACATTCTCACGGAAATGGATATTATTTATTGCTAATATTCGTGCACAGCCTCAAACAACACAAAACTTTTTGCCATTCAACAAAACTCAAAAATGCTTCCATAAAACAATTATCTCACCGAGACAATGGGACTCCGGCATAAATTAATGTAGTCCCATTTATTCATTTTCCAGTTGCGAATATAATGCAACAAATTAGCATATAGACATGTGGTCCTAGTAGGGGGAAAACAAAAGAAAATCTACGAAAACGTGCGAAAAAAAACGGCACCAAAGGAATGGTGTAGCAAACAGGAGACGTTTTTTCTTACCCCAACACAAAACCGTATTCCTGACATTTAGTTCAATGTTGTTACCCACACTTCAGTGGTTGCCGATGTTTGTTATCTTTTTAATACAAAAAGCTAATGAATATTCAATGGCTATGGTTTTTAGTACCACAACTACCCCCACTCCGTGCTCAAAGATCCAGAGTTTGCGCCTGCAAGGTTGGTCCTCAGTCAGAGATTGAATGAGTTGAGAGCATTGAGCCAAGCTAATGGGAACTCGAATGCGCATAGAAACCAGACGGACGGTGGAAAGTGCGACTTCGGTTTCAGCGAGTCGCATGATAATAACAAAGTGGTTAACTTCAGCTCTCTTTTGCAAACTGGATTGTTGGGTCCAGCCAACCCTCAAGTAACTTTCTTCAACTATAAGAAAAAACCCTAAGATTCGATTTTTGACCGTTAGTCTACTTTCATATCTAGGCGCTGCTAAATAGCATTTGGTTAATCTTACGAACACAATTCAACGTGGTGGGAACGCAGAAACATCGAACCTTGACGTGGGGCCAATTCCAGTGCGTCACAAATGTGAACTCACAAGATCTTCTGCGATTCATCTCAAGGTCGGGCCCACAGGAAGTCCGATTTTGCCACGGTCATGGCGGACCCTTGGGTGTGAGAGTTTTTGATGGTCACGAAGGTAGCAGTAGCAGCAACAACAACAATGGCAGTGCCAAACGCCAGGTACTCCCATTTGATTGTGTCGAAATATTCAACTTCTATGCGCGCCTTCGCCCTGCTGAGTGTCAGGGGCCAGAGGAACCGCTGTACCTCTGTCCTGACTCTTCATGGGATCGCGGCGGGCCTTGGTTCAAACCAGCTGTTGCTGGAGCACAGCTTCTTTCTAGGATTCCGCGTCTTCTTGGTATGAAACCGCCTCGCGACCCACAACCACCAGTTTCTGAGACCCCGGCTAATTCCCTTTTCCCCAACGCCCACTTACCGTCTCTTTCCCAACTTCGAGATAATCTTCTCGCCACAATGAATTCTTTCATCGCGGAAAAAATCGGAAGAACAGAAGCCTCATCCACCAGAGACCTACCACCATCACCCCTACTTACGTTTTTGAGTCCCCAGAGTACACTTGCTCCTGAAAATTTGAGTTTCCTAGCAGCTGGAATCGCACATTTTCCTCACTCATTGTTGGGAGAAGGTGAGAAAGTTCAAGCGAGAGGCGATCGAGGAGCGAAACCAGCGCAGGGATGGAACAGTCCTGTTGGCTCATCACTGGACGGCTCTGTCGATGAGGCTTCCGCCTCCTCACCCAAGAGTCTACCAGCACCGTCCGTTTCCAGCAATTCCACGGCACTTCCCCCTGATCGCAAACCAACACTGACCCCATGAACGCGAAAACAAGCATCAAATACTTGCTCCCCATCTTTATGCAGATTCCTCGTGCGCTCCCATATCTATGCACTTGTCTATGTATACATTTATTAATGGTTGAAGAGCCCACTTCTAACGCAGAAGTTTGAACTACTTCAAGTCCCGATATTTGAAGCTTTGGACAAATCACACATTACAAGCAGTCTGATAAAGCGTATACAATCCCCGATGGTCGAAGTACTTCACTCGAGAACAATCTAGTGTGCAATGTGATGAAGAGTCCTAACCGAATTTCGTCTAGCGGAGGAAAATCCACTGGAACTATTGACTTTTGAAAATCACCTACGTAGAGCACAAAACGATCAGAGGCAAACCCTGATTATAGGTTATGCTAGCAGCATCGCCAACAAGATACTAATTTTTAGCACTGAGGGACCAACATACACAACGAGCTAAACACTGAAACAACATTTTATAGAGCAGGCATTTTCCATATTCTAACTGCAAAACGAATATACTCATATGGAGGGGTGAAATATTAACAATGAGGCAACCTCGAAAGTGGATTTTATGCACTGGCAACACATGCCCACACACAACCCTATTAATATTGATCAACAGAGGCAAGTAAAAGCAGAGAATCTCAGTTTGCACACAAAAGTGAGGTGGTCACCGCAGTGCTTGGTAAAATGTGTAGGAACTCCAATTGAGCAATACATGCACTGTACATTCAACAATAGCTACTAAATTATTAAAAGTAAGCAGTTCTCTTAGGGACGGAGGCAAAGCCAGGTGTTTGAGGGCAAGTAGGAAGGACGTTGACCTCCAGATTCATACGGGATGTGCCAACCCTCCGTCATGCTCCCCTGTATAGTGGGATCGCATAAGGCAGGACCCTAAGTAAGCAACAAAAGTCAAAGTCAGGCTTCGCATTTGTGAAAACTGCCTTCAAAGGAAAAAATGGATATGCTACTAAAACTTTTACTTTATAATGGGAACACAAGATGTTTCAAATGCAAAGGACTTGCGAATAGATAATATCGCATTATAAACAAACAAATGCGCTGTAGGAACAATACTGAGGGCTAAACCAAGATTCTAAATAAGTTAATGCTCACAAGACTGTTGGTTTGCAAAACCTTTCTTTTTTAAAGCTAGACAATAATGTCAGCAAATAAAACAATAAGACACAGAGTGAGATGAATGATACAGAAGCAACTATTAGGAGTGAAAAGAGAACAACTTCGTCTCGAATGTCTAAGCCCAAGACATTTCCTAAACTGTGAAAATTCATACGGTGACCAAATCGTATACATAAAGAAAAAGGCAACCAAAAATAACAGATGAAGACTCAAGATGAATCGATAAACGAGGACAAGGGAGTGGTACAACTGGAAGAAGCTTACAAGGAAGATGAGGGGACGTGTGGAACGCATAGAAATTTGACGAGCAGCTTGCCAGCGCGCCAGCAGGGGACTAGCATCGGTACCCAGAGTGAAACGGTGCTGGCGAAACTCGTCGTTAGAGAAGAGGTAGCAGTTAGGACCTGACCAAAGGGCCAGGTATATCATAAAGGCATCGTCATTGCTCCTGTACAAGAAAGTTGAAAAAAGAAGGCCCGAGTCGCATCTGCTACCGAAAACAATAAAATATTAACACCCATGGGGACTTGTGAAATCAACAAAACCTTACCGGTGATTAGTCAAGAATGTTTGAACATTGACTCCTGTTTGGTTTCCTAGGGCCTTTACAACATTCCAAAAGTATTTCTTCTTCACGATGCCGCGCTCTTTCCCAACCAAACAGATGCGATTAAAGTGGTAAGATCGATGAAGTGAGAAAATAAGCTAGAGAGGCAATATTATGGTGCGATTCAGCCTACGTCCGAGAGCAAGCTGGTCTGTCCTTCCACTGACAATGAATGTAACTTTCTATTCGAAACGGTGTGCAAGTAGTTAGGCAAGTCAATAACGCAATCAAAAGGACAATCGATGGTTTTCAAGAATGCATGAAAAGAGTCGAGCTCATCTGGAGTAGTTGTGAGAAGCAACTCGTCTGCATTCCTCCCCTAAGTAAAGTTCAGATTAGGACAACTGAAAGGAAGAACACTTTAAGAACAGAGCTGTAGAACCTTTCAGCCAACTGGGAGCAGGTGATGGTGTCAACATGTATTTCCTTGAGGCGTCTTAAGCACGAGCTGCACGAAGTTCTAGAAGACATAAGTGGAGCTGTTGACGTACCCTGTCAAAGTCACGCCCATTGTCCCACGCCATCCGTGACTAGAGTATATGTTAGGAAAAAATTTCCCTACTTTTCAAACCAGTCTTTCAAGAGAAGGGCAGTGGAACTCGATAATATGCACTGACAGCTACTAATTGCTTCGAGTAAAGAGGTCATATAATGCATTCCTTCATCACCCTGTAAACGCTTTATGAAGGCTGGGTAGAAATCTTGCGTAGGATTGAGTCCCATGGAATGCAATTCGTAGATAAAAGATATGACCTCGTCCAAAGGACCGTAGATTGCCGCCGCAGACAAGAAATGACCAAAAGTCTCAATTGGGACTTTCCTTTCAAAGTTCATATGCAGAAAACCTCTCGCTTCTTTGTAGAAGGGGGTGAGACAAAGTGCAGCAGACACGTCGGCAGCATAAACATAGACATCAGTTGGAGATAGACGAGACATAACCAATGCATACAAGGACTCAAACTCTTTGAAACGCTTTTGTAGGGCAAGGGCTTTAAGAACGGTTATCAATGTAGCAATTGAGTGACAGTCCGACCGTTCCAGTATGAAAAGTATGAGTGAATTCACGATTTTGTCCTTACCACATGCCAATGATGTCAAAACAAACTTGGACCAAAAATTCATCTTAAAATAAGGATCAATAGACGGACTCTCAAGAAGTTCATACATAGCCTGGAGGTGAGAAAACTCCAAAAAGGAGTTATCTAGGAGCTTGAAATATGCGTCAATATGTTGGAATGATGACATTGCAGCAGCTGCACTAAAGTGGGTATACCGAAGACAGACGTTCTCCGAAACCCCACGAATTGAACAGAGTTTTGTGACTCCCCGAAAGAACCTTAAGACGCCCGCCATGATAAGCGAGGCCGCGCGACAATTTCAGCGGCGAGACAGGCTTTAAAGGTCGTTTAAGTTTTCCTGTAAAGGTAGAGCAGTGTAAATATTATACATTAAACTGCAAATTCTAACCAAAGTTATTGTAAAATATATAGGCTAGACTTCAAAGGATTGCGATGAATGCCTTGTTTCTATACATCAATCTAAAATTATCAACAATTAGAACTGGGTTTTGCCTGGCAGGTATCGGTGCTGATGGCTTTCGTAGAGGACGATGCTTATGACAAGTAAATGTGTTACTAAAAAGTGAGGGTCATCTCTTCAGAATCTTGTTAAATGCAAGGAAATGCGTTGGTGTAGCTAGAAGATTAGGTGAATGCTACGGCAGTAAGTGGGGTCGTCTTCGTATATGCGTATTTTGAAGAGCTAGCAAGAGGGCATGATGAATTCAGGAAAATGGTAAACGACAGTGGACTATCGACACTTAGCGATTTCATTGGTGTGGAAGAAAGGGAATATGGATGTGCCAAATATATGGTTTGTTTTCATGCATGTACGAATGACCACTAGGAAGCATTGGATAAAACATTCCTAATGGAGCCTTTGTCTGGGTGAGTTTTGAACTTCGTCTAACACACCTGAATAGTATTGGAGAAGTTCTCTTTGTGTCATTGTGTCATTGTTTTTTGCCCACGCATTATCTTGAAACGCGTTGAAGCAACCTATTAAGTCCTCGACCTGAGACAGTTTCCTTTCGACTTTGCATTGTGGTTCCACAAGTGATGCGACCAAGCTTCCCAATTTTAATTCCATTTCTTTTGCTCATGTCTTGTATTCTCTCTCGATGTGGTGCGTTCTACTCACTTAACGTCTTAAATGAGTCGATTCCTTTTGTATCACTCATTTAATTTCCCGCTCTTTCACTATTGCTCTCTTTCAGAGGTGCATTTTTTCTGTAATTAGATTGACTGAAGGCGGTAGATACAGCAATCCTGCTAATAAAGTTGCCAAAGCTCTGGTAAAGGATGTTGACTCAAATACGGCTCGTGCGAAAATTGGTGCTGTTATTTGTCTTAATGAAGCCCTTTGTGTATGTTCATATTCGAGTTTTACTGTGTTTAATCTACTTTGACATTCCACTTTTGGCCTGTTCATGTTTACTTATAAACCGATTACTACATGCAATTAGTCGGTGACGGCTGTTGTTTTTCGTAGGCTCATTTATGCGCAAGTAGCTACTCCATCTTTTCCGGCGCTAATAACTTTTCCGAGGAAGTTAAAAATATCGAAGAAAACATCGGAACACCTTGCGACTTGGCATTGCGAAAAACTGATATACTTATCCGTGAAATCGATGAACTGGATTTCGATTTCTAATGATGTCTCTGTTATTTTGGCTATTCCTTTTTTCTTATATGGTCATAATTTTTGTAAATGGACTTATTTTTACTAGAAATAATCTACTTTTGTTACTTCTTATTGCTTTCATCACTTACGGATCTTACTTTTCTGCTAGACTAAAGTACTTTGAAGATAACACACCACATTCGACTATGCGAGTGCCGTTTTTAGTTAGCCTGTTTGCAATTGTTAGTAACATAGTCAGCTTTGACTGTGTTGGAGCAGTTTTATTTGTTAAGATCATTTTCTGGTCTGAAATCTATATAGGATAGCTAATGTGCGATGATTAATGGTGAAGGCTTATTCCCTTTTCTTAGGCAGTGGGCTACGGCTGATGGGTCACTAGTGAGATTGTGCGACGCCTAGTGGTATTACGCGATTTACATTTGTTGGGATCAGGTGTTTATTTTATGCATAGTTTGAAACGGGAAGTAGGGAAGTAGAATGACTGCAAATGCGTTTAAACGGTTTAAAGACGCAAAAAACGTCCATCAATAACAAATGGGATTTTGTGGCGAGGGTTTGGTCGCGGCGAGGCACCATCTGCGTATGGTGCGCGCTTGACCTGTAAACGCAATCGAAACACTAAGCTGTGGTGATGGGTCCTTAGGTCGATTGATGGTGTACTATTTGAGAATCACACTTGAGGCACGTCAGAGTACCTAGGTTTCACTTACAGTGTACCAATAGGAAGCTTCGATTGTAATCGTTCAACCGTGGAAATCCGCAATAAAGTAATTTAGACATAGTACTTATTGCATTGAACCTTAATAGCCACATTATTGGTTTGTCGCACCCATAATTGTTAATGTTGGTCCCCAAATCGGAAAGGGCGTCATGGAAGAATCCGCTTTGATTTTGAGCTGGCTACGCTTTTTGGGTTTAAGGGATACCTAAAAAGAGTAAAGTTCACCTTGTGTCAAATTCAGTAAGGGTAGAGCACACAAAGTCAATTTTGAGGTACTTTTTTAAAGGGCTGTAACGTGAACCACTCGAAAATAGCATTCTCCTATTTCTCCCTTGATCTTCTGTAAAACGATCCCAAGGCGATAGTTTAAGATTACGGAAAAAAATCACAACAGTTTGTAATCCTAACAAGCTGTCGCTTGGCTTTTTCAACCAGTACCCCAATGGCAATACCAATAATACCTACTTAAGATTTCTGTCCAACAATTGTTTCAGTGTCAGGTGAGCAAGATCGCTTCATGATATGACGGATCAGGCATCTATTAACTGAAAATATGAGATTGGAATATTGGGAACAAAAGCTCAGTAAGCCTATTCGCGATTAATAGCTTGAATTAATGAACTGTCCAGCCCTACCTCTTAGACTTACTTGTAATTAACTAAAACACCGAAACACCGAAAAGGACAAAATTTTCAATGCTCAGCCCAAGGCCTGAGGGAAAACGCGTACCAATAGTGCTGGATTTGAAAAGTACAGATAGTTGTGTTCAATTTGTGGTGCATTCCTTCAACAACAAATTGTAGCAGTGTAAAAAAATATTATTTAATCTATTTTGGTCAATTACAACTGCACTTCCCATGCAACCTTGACCCTGTTAACATCCAAAGTTCCTACCCATTATGGGAGGTGAGAACGGTGAAACCTGCTCTTTTCTATTGGCTCCACTAACCCTAATAATGACTACCTTTCCGGACCATAAAAGTTGCAGTAGCTTGTAGCAGTTAAACACACGCCACGGGAGGCAGATCATCACTCAAACCTTTCTAGCGGATGCGATAATTAGTTACGGAAAAGGCAATAGATTTTGGCCCAAAGCATTCCCTTCGAAGGCTCGTTATTACCCATCAAAATGGTCAGAATTCGAACCAGTATAATTTAGGCAATCATCCGGTCTGACCGACCTCAGGGACGAGGAGTTCAGACTAACTGTCACTTGACTGTGAATTACAAAGAAAGTGTAAGACCTGCCGAACATGATCCCACAGCAACCTTGCGGACATCCAGCAGTTCATGGGACCATCCCCTCTATGTTTGTCCGATCATATAGACCTCGAATTAAGATTTCTCACAGTACGCTAATGGTACTGAATATCTTTGTAAACCATTCAGCGGTTGTTACAATGCTAGAGTTCGTCCGTCACATGCAAAAGGAACCTCACAAATTGATCATTCCCAATCTGATTAAGTTGGGCAACGTTTTTGGCGTATTTAATCACGTTAATGACCAGAATAGTTCAAATGAGATTTGTTTATCTAAACATCGAGTAATATTGTTGAGCGCCTCATCAGCTACCCAGTGCTGTTCAACTGCATCACATGGTAAGCAAAGTACATTTCAGTCATTCAAATAATAGTGCGATGTTTCGAGAAAAAAGTACTGACATTCAACTTATTAAACCGCATCAAGACCAACGCTTTCACTCAAATTTGCTTAAGACTGAAAACGAGCACCAAAAAGAATTGCCCCACTTATAAGTACAGCCTGGTCTGTTTTTTAACCTCGGTCCATTTGACATATGTAAAAATGCGGCTGTGACCCACTGGTAACGAAAGTAACCTCACGAGGATACCAAATGAACGATTAATGAGGAGGGTTCTACTGAGTCCATATTCCCTTTACCTATCTACAACAGGTCTTACATTGGAACCAGCCGCTTTGCCGTCGCCCTAGGCAATGTACCAGAGACAGCAAAGCTTACTTCTTGCTGAATGTAACCAATCCCGTCATGGCATAGCTCAAGGTATTGAAAAGCATCCAAACGGAGAGCCACACCATCGTATGCCTCTGACGCTTACTAGTAACTGACTCAAAAGTTTCAGGGACAAAATAAGTCCTTCTAGCCCAAACACTACTCTTAAAGAAAGATGAATCAATATATTATCCACTGTCTCGCAGACTTGAACCTATTCAGATGCCGATCATAACGGTTTTCCTCCCACTATCTCTAATGTGACCGAACACATGGCCAGAATAGTTGCACACAAATGAAGGAGGAAAACCAGGTCTCACTGTCCACAGAATGGGGACTGCGAAATCTCGATAGACTAAGTGTAAAAATGGAAACCCCTGGCAAAACCAACGCAAAAAGGCTGACCAACACCCTTCCTTTAAGACTATAGCGTAGACATAAAATTCGACCACAATTTTAATGTGACATCATTGCTACCTAGAACTCATCAAATGCCCTTCTCAACCACGAAAAACAATTAAAAAGACCTATTAACGTTGAACTTTGCGTCAGAATTGTAGGACAGAACTTGTAAGCCCAGGATATCACCTCGATAAAGCGTAAAGCTACCAAACCCAAAGGCCCCTATTTGCTATGGTGGTGTAAGGTGTGAAAGTGAAAGATGAACATTTATATAGTGGAGAGTGCAAGCGAAGGACTTATTTGATTATTACAATATATATGTGAAAGTAAATACATCTGTCATAGTGATACAAGAAATAAGAAAGAGAACGACAGGGGATTGAATTACACGATGACAAACACAAGGATAAGTAAACCATAAAAAGAGGATTGACAAGTGTGAGTAAAAGCATGCTTTGAATATGATATGGAAATGAGCAGTGGTAAATATCCCGTAACGCAAGAATTTTAATGAGCCATTGGGTGGAGGGACAATTAAGAAACCCACCCATTATTCCAGTGGGACGTGACCAAGGACCGAGAGTTTTCCCCGCTTCTTCAGGAGAATAAACATTCTAAAATTGAGACGCGGAAGAAATAAATGGATTATGCTAAAGATTTCCTGGAGTCTCACCATTTCGTAACTTCCCAAACAGGTTGAAAAAGTAATAAGCGGCAGAGTTATGGTGACAAACGATAGGTTTACCAGCACTGGCGGAATAGATGTGGGTACTCATTTCCAACTACAAGGGTAAGTTCAAACATCTGAGTTGATCCCTGGAAGGGAGGAAATTGCAGACAAAAGTGTGTCCCGTCATAAGCCGCGATTTATAATAAAGCAGCCCTATGTCTCCAGAGGCTGGCACCGTTTGCGATGTCTATTACGCAGCCAACTTACGGAGCCACAAAAAGATATCCATCTGAAACTTCAACCCTCATTAATTGTAAACAACTGCACTGCTTTCGCGTTCAACAGAAAAAAATATCTCAGCATGTCATAGAAAAAAACTCATTGTGAGCACATGATCGCGACTGCGTATGCGCACCGGTGTAATAATGCAGTTTGAAATTGAGCGTTAGTTTAAAACATCCATATAAACGTTTTCACGAAATCGCTAGTTAAGTGGCTGCAATTATAACGAAAGTATTGAAATGGATTTCAGGAATGTAAACTAAAGCATGGAAGGATTTATAGGACGTGAAACATTCATAGCTCACAAATATACGAACGGTACATAAGGTTAATGTTCACCATTGACACAATTAACAAGTACCCACCTAACCGCATTTCCTTAATTGGTTCCCATGACAATTAATTTACAAAGGATCGTATAGATAATAAGATCACTGACGATAAAAAACAATCGAGAGCATCTACGATTATCATCTTGGTAAGTGATTTTACGTTTTACAGGCGGTGAACAGTCAAGTCATCTTGCTCTCACGACAGACATTCACGTACCCAAGGTTGAAGATCAAGGGCCTGACTAACCACATATGTAAGCAGTGATAAAGAATCCGATCCGAGTGGCAAAACGGTTCACACAGTGATAGAGCTGTATTTTTGTGAAGGGAAGGGCGGCCACATATGAGCCTCAAACTAAGTAACACTTGAGGGTTGTACTTTTATGCGATTTACTGAAAATTGAAATAAATGAACACATACGCGGCTGCACCCAGTAGGAAAGAAGCGAAATGACGGAAAAATGAAGGAAAACTGTGCAGAAGCCATCCGATGAAACGCCATTGAAAAAATGAGGAGTGACGTAGCCTCCAACAACGCGTTTCAAATTCCTGTGTTATTTCTGGCTTGCCTACGCAGGACTCCTCTAGCGAATTTGGCGGAGTCAGATCAGTTGAACAAGGGTCCGAAGAATTAGGACCAGCCGAGAGCAATAAAGAACACGGCCTACATGGTACAGCAAATAACATTTTGTAGTGTAATGGCAAGAGGTGGTAGACGCAGGAATTGCTGGTAGAGAATTGCTGGTTCTAAGTACTTTTGTGTTGCCAATTTAATTATTAAAAGGAATAGATGAACAGATTTAAATTCAACTGATTTTTAAATGGGACAGTGAATATCAAACAACAACAACAACAACAACAAGCTGTGAATAAATTACTGCGGGGTGAGTAATCAAAGGTGGTTCCGAGCCAAAAACAGAATATTTTGCAGTCTACTTAAAAAGTGAACGCCTGTGAGTGTGTGCTACCGAACAGACCAGAACTTGTCGACAGTATAGCTACTGTCCGATAAAGACACCATATTCACGAGTTGTAAACAGTAACCAATTTACTTGACAATCAGGAATTAACAACTGATACAAACATACCCAGACACATTTGGACGGCTAGGCCATTCACCAAATTGACCTACGCATAATTCTGGAACAAAATCCGCATTCTTTTGGTTTTCAGAAATAGTAGTGCCGACCGTTGTGTTCAAAGGAACAATGGAGGTCTTGGTATGATCTTCAAGGGCAGAGCATAGCATCGAAAGATCAGTGGAGTGCATCACGACGCCGGCATAGCGGCTACGTGGAGAGTTCCTCCCAGTATTTAGGGCAAAGGGAGACAGCTCAACCCATTCTGCAGCGTCATCTACGTATTAAACCACAAGTCAGAAATGCGACAGATCAACAGCGCAGTTAGAGTTGCCTTATATATAGTGGTAAATAAGGAGCGTGATTTGTTTAAAGAAAGCTGAGTGAACAGGAAGATGTGCAGAAATACCAACAGAAATAATACTTGGAACACCAGATGTTATGAGAATGAAAGAAAACAAAGCAGAACATTTTAAATATATGTTTGTACAAATAATAAAACGTTAAAAGTGGAAAATTTAGGAATAATGAGAAAAAGTAGTACAAACCACGCGTTCAATGTGTTGTCTAAAATTAAGTAAATCCAAGTAAAATGGTAGAGCAGAGCAAATATTACCCAAACGTTGAGAAAAACCCGCAATCTGAATAACATGCAATAAAGTAAAACGGTAGCCAATGAGCTCACCCAGAAGATCCCCAGACTTAGACATAAGGAAAACTAGCTATAGAGACTGACAATCAGCTGACATCTTCTGTAGTACACGCATTGATTCATCTAAACAAAACTGTAAAGTGGTTACACATAAGCGTCACGATTCGTTTTTCCAGCGTCCTGCATTTGAGAACCAGTCCTAACGAAAGTACCCAACGTTGTCGTGATGATCAAATGCATTAAAATCACATTAGCATTCTCACGACATGAACCAAATCTGACGTATTATAACGCTGATGCCTATTAAAAACAGGTTACCAGAAAAATAATATTAGGAGTACACAGTTAATTAGTAATGTAAAGGCATTTGCGTACGAAAGTTAGTGGACAATGTTGTTATCGAAATCAAATATCGAGGTGTTTATAAAATAAACTGCGTTGTGAGAACCGACCATTGTAACTTTTCACATATGTCCTAAGGCGCTCGCCGTCTTGATAGCTAAGATAAAATTCGAGACGCACTCAAAGAAAAACTAAGCAAATAGTGAATCCCCTGAGACTTCTCACTAAGTAGATAAAGGCATTAAAATGAGCTGGTTAGATGCATTATAGGGGAAAAAAAAGGTACTTGGCTTGGGTCGAAGGCAAATCTACAGGTACAAGAAAACACAAAAACCAAAGTCCTTGTAATGCTTTGTTTATATGACTATCTGACGTTCGAACCTTTTGCTCGTGGGCTGGCCTTCGGACCATGCTCAGACCTAACGTAATGCCTTCTTCCACACTATGGAAGTGTCGGGAAGCTACAATCCTTGCCAAATATCAGGTAGCCATAAAACAAAGCATCGCACTGCCCTTACTTCCTTTGAGCGACGTAATTGTAATATTTTGTTTATGTGAGGCTTCCCATAGGGTGGAAGAAGGCATAAGTGAGGTTGAATACA